>JADRCC010147192.1:0-20803 GCA_019843855.1 Hylomyscus alleni
TGTGTGTGTGTGTGTGTGTGTGTGTGTGTGTGTGTGTACACGTGCGGCATGTGAGTGTAGGAGCTCACAGATGCCTGAAGGGGGCATCTGAGTCTCTGAAGCAGGTGCAAGCAGCTTAAGGTCATTGTCAGGAACTCAACTGGAGTCATCTGCAAGGTTAAGTACAGGCACTTGTCAGTCAGTAGCATTTTTCACTGCCAAAGCGCCTCTCCTGCTTAGAGAGTCTCTCACATCAACCCAGTTCCATTTGCTTTGTTTTCCTTGGGTCTTCTGCCTTCTGAACTGGAGTTGATTCTCAGGATTATTATTCTGTTCTTTTACCCTTAGTCCCTTGTCACGGTATTCTGCATATGTGGTGTTTCCTCATTTTTTCTCAACCTTCACTTTTTAAAAGTAATCTCACCATTATTTGTTTTCCATACCATGTCTTCCTTCATGGAGGCTCTCCTTTTTTACTGATTATTTTCAGCTACTGAAAGGCATCAGTTAAAATGGTTTGGGATTTACTTCCCGTTCCTTCTCTTGGGAATGGTCCATTTGGTTCATATGTTTCTTTATGTTTCTTCCTTTATTTCAAAGCAGTTCTTCAAATCACTGTGGCTTTCTATTACCATTTAAGAGTATAGTAAGGGACCAGAGTGCCATATGGAGGGTAAGCTTGCTGGGAGAGGGACAGGGCTGTTGGTGGTCGTTATCTCTCACATTAGTGTTCTAACAGAGCTGTTGCAACGATGAGTCTCCAGTGACTCTCAAAATTCTATTATCACCAGCGACTTTTTTCTATTTTTCATCAGATTACACAGAAAATAAAACTGTAGTCTTTCAAGTATTGAAGAGAAGAGTTGACTGGCTGTGTCAGAGGCAATTCCAAGTAGGACTCTAAATGTGTCCTATAATAAGATCCTATATCTGTTTCTTATTTCTCCAGTTGTAAAAGGTCTTAGTCTTTTCAGAAATAGTTATTGTCCTAATGCTACATTCATAGTATTCGGTGATGTCAATGGGTTCCTTGTGTGTGTGTTCTAGTGCTTTGACATTTTAACCTTATTTGGGCTTTAATGTCAATTATGATTTAGCCTGTGCTAGAATGTAGAAAAGTTTGCTAAAATACCATCCCAAGTATTTTTCCCACTGTAGTTTAGTTACATAATTTTATTCTTTTATCTCATTTTTATAGAATGCTAGGAAGGAGAAAAAAGAATAATCGTCTTGACTCTACCATGTGGTTTCCATTAAAGAGAAAAAGTTACAAATTTATCCATGGGGTCACACATATTACTTGCTTAGATGCCAGTAGATGAAGCAGTATCTTTGTGTGCCATACATAAAATGAAAGATCACCCAAGAAAGCAGCTGCAGACTTCCAAACGTTAAGAAATGTGTGCAGAAACAACACCCTTCCTAAAACAGTACCTACATAAAAAAGAGAGAATCAAGAGGAAAATCAAATAGCTACAAATTCAATTAAACACATAAATAATATAGAAAAAAAATCTTAGTCATTCAAATAACAATGTAATCTATAGCACAACTAAGACTCGATCTAATAGTAAATGTGTAACAAGTCCTCGGACAGAATTAGAAATAATGGATAAACAAAATGAAATTATCTTTAAGTAATCATTGTTGAGTAGGCTTATTATTAGATTATCTTTAACATAGATAATTATAAGACAAACAAACAAACAAAACCACAGTGGCTTGAGAGAAGGCTCGGTGATTAAGCGTCCTGGCTGCTCTTCCAGAATGCCCAGACTCTGTTTCCAACACAACCGTTCATAACTGTCTGTAGCTCCAGTTCCAAAGCCTTCCATACTTTTCCCATCATCCATGGACACCAGGCACATCCTTGGTGCAGAGATAAGCATGTTGGCAAAACACCCAGAAGCATAAAATTGAGAATTATTTAAAAATTATTGGTACCCAATTTAAAGAATACCATAGGATCTGTATCTTCAACAGCAGAACAACTTTAGAGTACCCAAAGTTGACACAAATTCTGTTTTGAAAATAAGAAAGAGGAAACAGTCTTTGAAAAATGTTCCTCCATCTCTTACATGGATGAAAAAGACTGTGCAGGGTGTTTTGTTTTGTTTTGTTTTGTTGTTTTTTGTGTGTTACTTTCACCATAACTCTTGATTTTCCTTCACAACTTTCAAAGACTATGAATGTATTCAAAATATTTCCACTTCTGTCTGTGAGAGCAGGAAATAAATGACCTTAATCTTGGTTCCTTCCTTTCTTTAGGTGGAACTCACAAAAATTTCACTCAAGAAATGGTGAAAATTTTTATTCACTATGAAAAAGTATGATGGATTTCCCAAGAAGTAGTTTATTAATTGAGGATTTGTCTATTGTGTAGAAAGGCAGTACAACATTTTATAGTGTATAAAGTGACTTGAGACTATGTCTACTGACCCATGTGACCTGTGATGCCACCTAAGGTGATGGTGATATCCAGAACAATGCTGCAGCCAAAGACCATGTTTGGGTCCATGGCATTACCATCAAAGGCCACGCAGATATCAATGGTCTATGCTGCAGTGTGAACCAACATGAATGGCCATGGGCTTTGCTGTCACTGGAGGCCATGTTGATGTGGGTAGCTTCTGATACCACCTAAGAACATATTGATATCCATGGTCTAAGCAGCCTAAAGGGCTTTTCTGTTTGCTGGCCTGTGACTCATGTTGCTGCTAACTGTGAGGAGTAAGGAGGCTGATTTTGTTGTGATAGGGATGATGACTGTAAACACACACTTGAGAGGGAGGTACATGGAAGGCTCCTGTGACAACCTCTACCACCACTGCAGTCCTCCCAACCAGAAATAAACAAAAACAACAAAATAATAAATGAATGAATGAATGAATGAATGAATGAATAAATAAATAAATAAATAAATAAATGTATCAGCCCATACTGGAAGCCACCAAAAAGAACTCTTAAAAATTGTGAACAAGATGCTAAAGAAAGAACTCCACCATTGATGATTTCTGTGGAGGTGTGGAAGGAGACAGACTTCATTCTAATTAAAGGGCAGGCCACTGAGAGTTTGTTTGACCACACTATAGGAGGCGCAAATATGGAAAGACTAGGGGAGATTGCTATAAAGATGCATGTTGTGAAACTCCCAGAGAATCAATAAAAGTATCATGTGGAGGGGAAAAAACAACATGATTTAAATGTGTAATATTTTCATTGCTAAAATATAAATGCTATCAGGCATACTTCCTACATGCAATTACTAAAAGTACATTATATTTATTTAAGTATTTTCAGGGAGAACTTGCAGCTTCTTATGATTCTTTTGTGCCATCCCTTTGCTGTTTGATATTGTCTTTTATAGAGTGTGCCTTTTGAATTTTAAATCTGTTTCCATTTAGAACCAGGCCAACCAATACATGCTGTTAATGAATTCTAAAACAGAGTAGAACTGTATTCAGCTTTTTCTTTGCTCTTAAGTGACCGATTACTGATGGACTTGAAATGGTACATAATCATCTATTGCATTTCCTGCCTGCATACTTCTTTTCTTTAGCCTAAACCTCTAAAATAAGTATATCATTTTTTGTAATTCCATATTATCTTAATTTATGAAAAAAATAAACTTTCGAATATTACATATATTTCTATACAAAGTTTTTATAGGTTGCTGCATTAATGTATTTTATATCTTTCTGTGCTTTCAGAGTCTCTTTTATATGTTAGACAGATGCTTTCCCCTTAAAAAATACATGGGCTGTTTTCTTTCCAAGTTCTGTTTACTTACCCTGAAGGTTGACATGCAGAACAGGTGTGGGGTGGAGAGATCAGCCATTTTCAAAGGGCGTGGCAGCAGCTGGGAGGATTGGGTTTCTTGCCCTTTATACCTTGTGATGTTTGTTGATTTTAAACCACTAAGCTACTTTCTCTGACAACGTGCTGTGTCCCATTAATTTCCTCCTTAGCCAGTGAATGAAGGGATTCATTATTTTCCCCCTCAACTCAGAATAGTTTACTTATTTTCCATGAGCTAAAATGAAGGAAATATTTTGTGTATGAGAAAGAAAGTTTTAACATGAAAAGTAAGTGTTTTATAAAATAACTGTTAAGGGAAATGAGAAGAAAACACCATTTTCCTCTTTTCATATCCCAAATCCAGCACATCACTTGAAATGGCTTTTCCAAATTCTCTTTGCCTTTTCAACTTTATCATCAGGAACTTATCATAGTAGCTATGATTTTAGAATATTTATTCAGTTTTAATTATTCCTAAAAAAGACAAAAGGAAGAGCTATTATTGTGACAAACACTAGCTAAGCATCCCTGCAAACTAGGCCATGTAGGGTAACCAGAAGAAAAATTTTTAAAAATCTGTGTTTCTTTCCTGATCGTTTTGGGATAACCAAGTGTCCAATGCAAGCAACAGGAAGGATAACATTGGCAGAGAAATGAAAACAGAAAGATCTTATGGACCATAATAGGAGACTATGAAAGAAAGGATGGGACTTGAATTACGTGTACTAATTGTGCAGCCCTAGACAAGAAGAGGATTCGGAATGACAATATAGTCTATGCAGTGGAATGTATACATGTAGGGCTAAGAGAATTAATTAAGAAAATCTTAATTTACCAGAGAAATTCGGGGAAGAGACAATGTGGAAGACCAAATGATTTACACTGAGATAGAAAGAAACATGTACCAATATTAACCCAGAGAAATGATTTAATTAGATATCGCAGGCTACTGTAAAATAAGATCTTATAGACACTACAGCCAAATCAAAATGATTCCACAATCCTTTACTGTTATTGACGTCTAACTTTATTTTTTGGCAATTTACAAGCATTGGATATAGTAGAAAACGACATGGGGAAATTTTTATTAAGGTTTTGCACAATGTACTGTTTAATTTTTGAAAAACCAATATCTAAAGTATAATTTGCCACATATTAAAATGACATAAAATAGAAATGTTGAACTTTTAAAATAGTTATTTGTTTAATAAGATTTTAGCAAACAACAATAGAACAATTTATTTCAAAATACATTCCCATTCCAAGCTATGTTGGAAGCTTTATTAAAATCCAATTTATAATTTTTAAAGTTTGAGTCCTGTGGTACACACAGTAGATTATTGATTGAATATGTTTCAAATGGTGGAAATTAAATTGTGCTGACAATATTTTTATTATAAAATTTCCAAAAATATATATGTATATAAAAGCAACCATGGTTAATCAATTGAATAACAGTAACTCTTTTAGCTGATCTCTTCAGCGATTCACAATTGTGGAGGTGCCTGGCAAGGAACTACTTAAGACAAGTTAACACCAAAAGGTGGTCCTCATTGTGAGTTCCAGTTTCCAGAATCAATGGACACGCAAAAGAAGAGCCTGCTATCGTAAAGGTCATAAGTATATTCACCTCCTATATTTTCACTAGCTCTGTATTATTAGCATTTTACTTTATTCATATAAAAGAGATTAACATTCATCTCTGTAAAATGAAATATTTTAAAAGCTCTATGACTACCACTGGATAGAGATAAAATATCTTACTTATTTCCCCATATTTGGTCTGGTCATTTAAAATGTTTTTCACGTAACCAGAATACTGGTGTAAGATGAGGTATAAGAATGTCCTGTTTTGACAAAATAGTGACAAATATTTGAATGTAGATAGTCCTTGAAAAAAATTTACTATCCACATGTTAGAGCCCCTCAACAAAACATAGTTCTACTAATCCAACAAACCACTTAATCATTTTA
Organism: Hylomyscus alleni; assembly: GCA_019843855.1. Lineage (NCBI taxonomy): Eukaryota > Metazoa > Chordata > Mammalia > Rodentia > Muridae > Hylomyscus > Hylomyscus alleni. Next base: position 5,752 of record JADRCC010147192.1, read on the forward strand.
TTCTGGTTGAGAATTTTATTGTGCTTCTAGAAGTCAGAGTTCTCAAAAAGACAGTTGTTTTGTACTACTTAACATTGTTAAACTTCTCAATTAAATTTTAGAGGTTGTGTCTAAGCGTGAGAACCCCAGAAAGATAAAAGATGGCAATGATTAAATCATATTTCTTATTTCAAATAAGAATGGCATATGTAAAGATCCTCATTGTTAAATACTCTGCTCTGCCCTCATTATGATCATAGTCAAAGTGTGGTGAGACGTGAAATTGGAAGCTATGCATAAAAAAAAAATGACCTTTACCAAGATGGTCCATAGTCAAGTCTTTCTCAGTTCATCCTACCACTCATTCTTATTCAGCATAGAGATGTGACCAAAAGAGACTGACAAGCTCAACCTTCTCGTACAGCAGTCCTTTCAACTGTCCTTGTGCCTTTATTTCAAGTCCTATAAGTAAGTAATGTTTGAAAAGTCAGTTCAATCCAGTATTTTTTCTTTGCATCAAAGAAACACACAACTAGCGTGTGTTTAAAATCCTTTGAAGCTTGTTCCTGTTTTATTACAAATGCATGAGAACCTTTGGTGAGTTAATGTTACCAGAAATCAAATAGAAGAGGGAAAGGAAGTTACATTGATCGTTTAAGGAGAGAATTCTCATTTGGGCACCTGTGCCCATAAAGTAGTGTCCTCTGCATTAAAGAGATAAGCTATGTTGACTAGAACTCTTAAAACATAGAATTAAGAAAAACCTCTAAGCCATAAGGAACTGGTGGAATGCTAACTTTAACTCCAACTTAACTTAGTGGTGACAACAAAATATGAGGGCAACAGTTTTAGAGATAATTTCTAAGGACAGCTTAAAGGAATTCCACTTGTATTTGAAGGAAGTAAGTATGCTTCTCAAAAAGCAAATATTTGACCTACATTCTACTTCAGGATGTTTGCATTTGTTTAACTAAAATGTTAAAGCCAATGACTCATTTTCAAGGAGACTTGAGAAAAGCATTACCATTACAAGATTGAGAAATAATTGTATACACAAAGAAACTTTAGTAAACCACTAAGTATCAAATGAAAAGTCATTTTACATATTTTTATTTTCTTATAAATTCATATTTGTGAGATATATGAGATGACATAATTTTATAGTTATAAGTAAATAAAAGTTTCATACTGTTTTCAGTTGAACTTTCCCTGAAAGAACTTTCCATGAAAGATGACCATTCAATAGGCTCTGTGACATTTTTCGTACTCCAAGCCAGCTAAAAATATATTATTTTGCTATATACAGGGATCCATATATGTAGTTTATCAAAGGACCTCCACAGAATAGCACAGGGCTTTGTATATTGCAATTAATCAATAATATTGCTGAAATAAATTGTGTATGAATCTTGACTTATCTAAAAACGCTCCATTATTTCATACCTTTACCTATAATTACAGTAGCCAAAAATCACTGCAACATTCTATGTTCACTTCTTTTTAAGTATGCTTCCAACTCTACCTATTTGGCCTGTTTACAATTCTGAGTGATCATCTCATAACCTAAAGATTATGTAATTAGTATCACCAAAGACAAGGAGTTTCTTTTGTAAGTTCACCTTAGGATATAATTCATCTCCTTACTATGAGAAAATATTAACAACTAATGTAAAACAAAAGAACTATCAGAAAGAACAAATCATTTTAGCATCTATTAACTTATTACTTAAAGCCTTATTTTCTATAGCAGTGGTTCTAAACCTTCCTAATGTTGTGACCCTTTAATAGAGTCCCACATGTTGTGGTGACCCCAACTATAAATTTATTTTGTTTATACTTCATAACTGTAATTCTGCTCACTGTTGTGAATGGTGACGTAAATACCTGATAGGCAGCGTCCAAAGGGATTGCAACTCACAGGTTAAGAACTGCAAAGTAGGTGTTTCAAGTCACCTTGAAACAATGATTATAGAATGTTAAAATTTTCATGCCTGGATAACACTTAACATTAAAATTGTTCATTTGTGTTACAGTCTACCCATCCAACTAAATAAAAATAAAAAGCTAAAATTGATTTATGAAAACCCTGACATCATAGGTACAAAGGGATATAGTGATGTGTACAGGAAGTATAATGTAAATATGCATAACACCTATTTTCAATTTAAGATCTTATATTGCAACATACATGGGTATAAATAGAAATTTTAATATTTGATCTATCAATATGTGCTGATAAAGGACACAGTGCTAAATGAAAACTTCATGGCTAATTCTAGGGACTAAAAGAAAAAAATCTCTGCCATTGTCTGGGTTTTATCTATTATTTTTTTTAAAAAAAAAAAAAGTAGGGGGAAAGTACTCTCAGGGAAAAAAATATCCAGAGCTTTACTGTGAAAGAAATGAATGCGGGAAATAGCACTTTAAATAGTGAAGAGACATGAAGCATTTCAACTTCACAGCCTGCTAAGGAGCAACAGCTGTACCTAATTCCAACTTGACGTGCTTCACATCTCATATTCATATAGGTATTTAATGATCCAAGCATAATGGTCCTATATAGAATAATTACTTATATGAAGGAGCAAACTTCATACGCATTCCTTTTTTAAATGATCCTTCAAGAGAAAAAAACTGCACCGACTCTTTGAACAGTGAATAGTCTCTCCTGCCATTCCAAATGTTTGGGACTAAATAGCTTATCTTTCAAGAGAGAATAGCAACTGTGCCAAGCTCACTTTTTCTTGACAGACTCTCTTTGCCTCCCCCCTTCCCAGTACAACCAGTACAAGGAAAAAAGGTAGAACGCCAAACCTATCATTAAGTCATAGTAGTAGACAGTTGCCAGAAATACCAGAAACAAAAGGAAATAAGGTATTTTAGAGTTGGTGGATATTGAAAGCAGAGACTCCCTGCCTTGAGCTTGGAGTTCCTGGGTAGGGACGGTAGCAGAAGCAGAGCTTACTGATCGTTTGTCACTCAAATACCACTGTGACTGTTCAGAACGCATTAACCCTTCATTTCCAGAACTTGCTTCATTCAAATTCTCAAGAGGCTCATTCGTTAAACTCATCGGGCCTTGGGAGTTTTCCATGCTACCTTCTTCTTGTTGGAGAATCGGACCCATGCCTGGTCCTCCTCCACTACCTAGTTTTATTATTTCTGAACTTTTGAAAACATCTTCAGGTTTAGACATGGCATGGCCCAAGATCTCACTTTCTGGGTGCCAATTATCTTCTGATTTGGTAGGAATAGACTGGAAAGTTGTGTTAGTAACTGCTTCCTCTTCACCATATGAAGGTACTGGTTTTTTAGAGCTGCGTCTGTAAACTTGAGAGCTGTCCTGAGAAGTGCTGGCAGTGTCTGAGTTAAATGCAGAGTTTACAGCATTGAAGTCTGTTCTCCTTGATAATTCTTGAAGCAGCTCAAGATCTGTATCTGCCGGGAATATTGCTCCGTCTGTTGGTAACACTCCCAAATGTAAATCCAGTTTTGACGTAGCTTTTTGATTGCCTGTAATGACCTGTGAAGGTTCGTCTATAGATGTTACACTTCCAATCCCGTGTTTCTCCTTGTCATATGTCTTCCGAGGAGAACACATAGATGTGGTTTTCTCCCTCTCCATTTCATCTACACGTACGTTACAAATATCTAAATGTGACTCCCTTTCAAAATCATTGTCATGGATTACATCTGCTGTATCTCCATGACAAAGGGAATAATGTGAACCATCCTTCCCCCCTTCATGTGGATCAAACGCTGTTTCTTTTACCTCGATGGGCCTGTCATTTCGTGCTGTCTCTTGAGGTAGCTTAGCAATTATTGCTTTTCCTCTAGCAGACACGCTTTCTGGAGTACTTTCTAATGTTGTCTTAATTATATAAGCTGTAACTGCTTGTGCTTTCTCAGTAATACCATGATCAGCTAGAGAAGACAGTTCATAGCATTCTGTCTCTTGGCAGGTAAACAATTGTTCTGTAGGAGTAGCTTTCAGACTCCTACTGTTATCTCTTTTTTCCCACATGTCTTTAAACTCTGATTCTTCTTTGGTATGCTTGGTTATATTTGTTTCAGTCTCTCTTATTTCTGGCTGACTTTCCAGAACATTCCAATTTTTCTTATGCTGTGGGTTCATATTCTGATCTTCACGATTTCTAGAGTCTGATTTTTCCCTGTCTGCTTGAAAGAGATAATCACCAGTCAGAAGACTGAAATCCCTTGGAGAACCAAGACCAGTAGTTCTTGGTTCTAAATTGGTACCATTTCCAATTTCTCTCCAATTCAATTTCGTATTTGTAGAAGGAGGGGGATCTACTGTTACTGCACGGGTGTTAGTTGTAGTATCTTTGCTTAGTAGAGTTGTCAAGTCTTGCTTATTAGCTTTAGCCCCTTCAATGCTTATTTTTGGGTACCCCATTTGTCCCTCTTGGTTCTGGAATATTGACTGAAAATTCTTGCTTGGGTTTTCATTAACACCTAAGCCTGTTTGCTTTTCCTTTTTATCATCAACTTTGGCATAATTATCTTTGGAAGATGCATGTGATTCTTCCAAATTTGTGGATGCCTCTAAATAAGACTCTCCGTGGGAATATTTGTAATCTTTTATTCCAGTCTTCTTGATTCCTGCTTCTTTACTCTTAAGACTACACGCCATTAGTTGATCAGAGGAAGAACACACTCTGCCACTCCCATGGGCTGGGTTGGCATTATCATCCAGGTCTTCTTTGCTACAGAGTTCCAAGTGCATTAACTCAGAACTAGTATCTCCCAATGATGGCCCTATATCTCCTACATCTGAAATAATTTCCTCTGAAGGTGGATGACAATATTCATTTCTTGGGGAATAATTTCTGCTGTGGTAGAAATCTCTCTTTAAGGAACTTTCTGCTGATAAACTTGGAGACAAAGGCCCTCTGAACAAGTCCGTGTGGAGTTCATTGGGAGCTTGTGTCTTCTCTAAGCCCTCGGCTTTATTTGTGAGATTGACTGCATCTGTTGAAAATATATTCTTCTCATCCTGGGAAGCTATTAATCGTTGGTTTATCTTATGGAAAAAAAAACAACAAAATTATGACAATATGATCTTTTTTTTTTAAAAGTGAGAAGTGAATTAGATTTTATTAGCTCAAGTTATTTATCAAGTTAATTATCTGGTAGATTCCCTTGACTTATTTATTTTGTGGATTTCACACAAACTCTGGAAGTTGGATGTTTGGGGCAAGGTCTTGTAAGGTATGACTTGGGAATAAGATCAGTGAGAAAAGGGGCCCAAATTAATCACACTCCGTCTCTCCTACCAAATATCACATTGTATTATTCAACCATTCTTGCTTGTCATTGCACTTTTTCCTCACTTGAGATATACACATTGATAGCTCCATGCTAATCAATTAGAGAGCAGCTTCCTGGGTGCCCCTTGCCACATTTATACGTGCTGTAGGTGCCCCCATTACAGTTTCTCTTATTAATATGTTTTCTGCAAAGCCTCTGCAAACTATTAATAGCAAAACGTCACTCAAAGAAAAGTGAGGGAGTTAATGTCTCTGCAAATTCTGTTTTAATGACCCTCTGCCAACTGGTACTCAAATGTATTTGAGCTCTTCAGTGATGCCAACTGTCAGGATTTAACAGTGAGATGCCTGTGTTTTTTTTTTTTCCTCCTCATAACTGACATTTGCATGATCTCAATAATTATATGCAAATCTTACGTCTTCCCCTTCTTCTCACATAAGGCTCATGTTACTTGTCAACTGCACAGCTGTCTTGTAAGCCAATGCCTGTGGGTTCTACCGATTTGGTTGTATTTCCATCTATTATGGAGCTTCATTGTTTTATGCAGTCACGTCAGCATGGAGCAAATTAGCATCTAAATTACAGCTCCCTGTTCATTTATTGGGCGTACAATCTCAGTAACTTCTAAACAAACTTTTATATTTGAGGCTGCTCATGGTAATGAGGTGTATTGGTGATATATGTGATTTTTCAGGGTCCTTTCATTATAGTCTCTGGTTTGAAAAAAAAAAGGTGATGTTAACTTTCGGCTGGTGAGGATTCTCACAATGGGTGACAACTTTGTAGTGCCTTAACGTTGGAGCACAGTAAATTGCATACTTTAGTGGTGCGGTTGCCATATCACTATTGCAGAAGTGAAATGTGGGTGGGGGGGGGAGATGAGCTCTAGTTCTTTTCAGTTTCAGCATTGACACTTGAAGAGGCAAATGTCATTTTAATCTTAGATGATTATGAATCCATGTATCGCCATGCTAGGAGCTCCCACCAAATACAATGAAGAATAAATTGCATTATGTGACTCATTTGCTTCTGCCTCTCACTGTGAGCTAAAAGTGCGAACTGAACCATCTCTTCCAAATCTCAGAACAGATTTGATGCTCACCAAGTGTGAAATTTGTAGTAACAAAATTTAGACTAAATTGTACAGTATTGAATTTGTTTTCCTGTTTTAAAATTATGGAGCATTGGCTATTTTCTTCTTCCTTGGTAATTTAATATTTTACAATGCTAAGAAGCTTTGGGATTTCTACTTGGACAGAAAGACTAAAGCATAACAGGGCTAAACATCAGCCTTACAGTCTTCTTAGGTTAGATAGGACCTCACTCTTCCAGACCTCTTACTTTACAGATGAGTTTATGCTAAGTGCACACCTGTCACGAAGATTAGAACTGTGCATCAGGATGGTGCCCCTTGGTTCGAATTCCTACAAACTATTTCACTGGTAACGAGATAAGACATCAATGCCATTAATTTGCCACTGCAGAGAGCAGAAGCAACATACTGAAATCGAAGTGCCTTGTTGCTCAAGCTAGATGGAGATGCTGGGACAGAATAAGCCATGCTTGCACATTTGCAAATTATATTAGCTGAAGCCATTGAAAGGCAGGCCTTGCAGCATCTTTGAAGCATAAATAGATTCATCTTCTCTAACACCGTGGCAACCCGAACACTTACCATCAAGTCTAATTCTTTTTCATTATGTTCGTCATGCTTCTTGTTGATGATATCTTTTACATTTTGATGATTGGCTCCCAAGTCATCCTTGTCCTCATGGGAACAAATGATTGTTGGGATATAGGACTCTGAAAAGTTAATATGATTGGTTTTTAATTATAAGACTGTTTTTATTGCAGATATTAACAAAAATAGATTTTGTTTAATTTTAAATAAATATTACCTGTGAATTTTAAAGTCTCAAGTTTATTTTCTTCTGGTGTTAGCAGTGGTTCTTCTTTACTACTAAAATTTAGAAAAACATACATTTATTTTGAAATTACATCTTTTAAAATATCTTTACATGGTGGAAAATTATCAATAAGACAAATAATTTGTACAATCCTTCATAATTTTATATTAAGGTATGTAAGTAAATCTTCCATGGTGATACAGTAATAAATTCTGATTTTAGGAAAACTTGATCTATACAATGACATATTTCTAAATGAGATTATGTTGTGCTTATTAAAACATACCAAGAATAAAGCTTTAAGCAAATGTGCATTTTTCATTATATTTTATTTAACCTTGCAAGTTAAAAGGCTTGTCATTCTGGTATAAATGGCAAAGTTTTATGAATTGCTTTCCATTGTTTTTATAAAATTGGTTTCTAACATTTAAATAATTATGTTTTATAGCCTGTTTATCTTTCAACTGCATTGTTATGAAAGTAAATTTCTCTCTACAGAAAATAAAAGTAACATAAAACTAGATCACTAAAACCTGAAAAGCAGTTAGATTTATGCTAAAAAATCTCATGTGTGAATTGCCACTGGTCAATTTTAAAATGCAGACTTCAGAGTGTTCATATTTAAGTACATACCTTATTTCTTCAAAATTCCTGAGATTATGTTGCTTTGCATAGTATGTTTTGCATTCTTATTAGAAATGAAATGTACTTTTCCCTTTCAAAAGTCAGTTGGCAGATTAATGAGGCCATTATAACTATTAGTCTCTGATACTCAATATATAAGTATAATTAATGAAAGTTTCAGTTTATGTACAATTACTCAAAAGTTAATTTATGTCTTGGTTTTCTTTTAAAATTAATGTCTTTTTTTACTATTATTACCAGGAACATCTGATGTGTGTGGATGGGTTCATGTATGTAATGGGCCAAATGTGATGACAAAGGACAACTTTATAGAGACAATTACCTCCTTCTATCTTTACGTGGGTTCTGTGGATTGATCTCAGATCACAAGTTTTGCCCAGCAAGTATTTCATCCACTGTCTCCTCTTCCTCTTGCCAGTCTTATCTCCCACTTTTACTCCCCTCTCCAGGGTCTCTCTAAATAGCATGCTGTCCTAGAACTCTCTTTGCAGACTAGGCTAACCTTGAACTCACAGATATCCATCTGCGTTTGCCTCCAAAGTGCCAGGATTTAAAGGCATGTACCACCATGTCCCACCCTTAATCTGTTTTTCTTATACTGATTTTTTTTCCAGTGAGTTTCTGCAACAACAACAAAACAACAAAAAATAAAAATAAAACAACAATGAAAAAGACAAGAAATAAAAAAAAAATGACATTTGCTAATAAACTTGTATATTTGAATCTAGGCTTTTTTAATCACTGAAAATTCCAGCATGACTCATTTTATTTCCATAAACCATGTGTACATTGTAAACTCTCCCCTCCGGATTATGTAAGAAGATAACTTACTTTTGTATATATTTTTTGTTGTTTCATTTTAATTTTACTGAACATATTTCTGGGCATTACAATAAAACTAATGTTCTATGTACATAAAAATTCTTAAACTATAGAGTTGGAAGTATGGAAATTGAATTATTATATTACCAAGACCTATAACTGTACAATGATTTATTTTTATGACATTCACCTCCAAAACAATAATTTTGCAAACAATAATGTCTCTTTGAAGAACATGCAAGGCTGAAATACATCCATCCCCTCTGGCTGTTACAAACTATCTTCCTCTTGAGCAAAGAACTCTGAGCCTTGTGGAAAGGAATGTGATATAGATAGCCTATATAGATAGGACTGAATACCCTGCAGCATCTTGTTCAGTACTTTGATCAGTTGTGGGTCTCTGTATTAATTGCCATATACTTGCCCTCTCCCCACGAATAAGAAGCTTCTCTGATGAGATTTGAGACACACAGTGATCTAAGGTAATAGCAACACATTATCGGTGGTGAGAGATATTAAGAGAACTGTTTTATGGGCAAGCAGGAGAGCCATATGTATGAACTCACAGGAACCATTATAACACGCATAACACCTGTGCAAATTCAAGCCGGACAAAATACTAGCATAAAGGTTGGAGGTGGGCATGAAGTCCCATCTCCAGCTGCAAATTTATTGGCATTTGAGAGATGCTGGGAAAAGAAGAGTCAGTTTTGCAGGCTCATTTAATGATATACTCCTTGGTAAATCAAACACAGTCAGGGAAGGAAAGCCCTCTATCCAAGAGAAGTCAATCAACACAGCACATTGGACTCTATAAGTTTTACAAAGGGGAGAGAGAGAGGGAGAGGGAGAGGGAGAGGGAGAGAGAGAGAGAATTGGGTGGGTAGAAACTGGGCCTCCTTGTCTGGCCTCAGTGGAAGGGGAAAGAAGAGCCTAGCCTTGTAGAAACTTGAAGTACCAGGATGAGGGGATATCCAGGGGGCTCCAAACACTCAGAGGAGAAGGGGAGATGGGATGGAGGAAGGACTGTAGAAGAGGGTGACCAGGAGGAGGTCAGTGAGTAGGATGTAAAGTGAATAAATAGAACAAAGATAAAATTGAATTAAAGGAACGCAAAAAAAATGAGTGGGTAGAGAAGTGGGACTGGATCTGTGAGAAATTGGAAAAGACATTAGATATGATCAACGTATGTTGGATTCTTAAAGGATGGGTAAAACATTTTTTCCCTCCACCACCCCCCCAGATAAAACATTTTTAAGAGAATGTATATACTATTAAAGAAACATTTTAGTTATGCTCATTTCTTATTTGTTCCTAAAATACAACTAAAATTTATTTGTATAGGGAAATTATTTTCTACTAAAGACTTTTTTATTTACTCAAACACTATCCCTGAATTTTCCTATCAATTTTAATTGCTCCGTTAAAAATGATTGTTTTGAAAAGACAAGAGCTTCATTTGCAAAACCTCACCTTTGAGACAAGTAATTAGTGATGAAACAACCTTATTATGATTGAGTGTCCTCAAAACATGGACACTCAATATATAAGGAAAAATTTTATATTTAAGGATACATATAAGGATAAAAGCTTGATGCCCCAGAAACAGAAATATTATATACAACATATATAGGAAAAATCTTATAAAACCTGAATTTTTTTCTAAATGATAAAACTTATATGAACAAATATTAAAGAAGTTACATATACCATGTTCATAGATAGGAATGAAATATTGTGAAGGTTGATGTATAGATTCAATGAATTGTAGTCAAAATTATAAAGCTATTTTATAAAGTTATAAAGTGTGGATATGTGATTCTAAGGCAAATAACTGAGGGAGAATCATGTCTCTATAATTTTAAGAGTTCTTATGCAGAGTGAACTTTAAAGCCAAAGTATCATAAAAGCTGCAAAGCAGCTGAGAAACAGGACTCAAACAAGAGTGAGAAGATGACACATCCTGGTCAAATCTAACATGTCAGAAAGCAGGGACATAAGAGGATACTCAGAAATGAAGAGAGGGACATGGCTATACTTAGGGAAAATAATGACAATAGAACATATGAAAAATTCAGCTCTAGGTGAACTAAATTATTAACATGTCAAAATCTTGGAGAATTCTAGGAAATAAATATGATTATACCAAGCAGAAAGTATCTGTTAAATAATAAAAAATCATCATAAAATAAAAACTTTAGTTTGTCTCTTTTAAAATTTAAATATTTAAAAGATATTTATTTTTATTATAAGCACATGTTTTAGAGCATGATTGTCTGTGAACTGCATGTACACAATACCAGTGAAAAACAGAACAGAAGCTTGGAATCCCAGGAACTGGAGTTACATGTGATGGCGAGATTCCACACAGCACCACTCTCCCAGGACCTCTGTAAGAGCAGTAAGTGCTCCTATTCACTATTTCATCTTTCTAGCCCTACTACTAAAAAATGTGTACTCCTTGTTCATTGAAAGGCATTAGAAAAGGTGCCCTGAGAAGTGGCTTGGTGCTAAAGAGCACTTGCCAGGCCTGCAGAAGACCCAGGCTTAATTTCCAGCACTGACACTGAAGCTCATAACAACCAAGAACAACTGTCCCAGGGGATCTAACACAATCTTCTAACATATGAGAGCACCAGGCATGCAGGATACAGACATACATGTAGGCAAAACATTCATGCACATATAACAAAAAATAAATACATTTTAAAAACACTTTGTAAAATTAAAAAAAAGATTAAACTTGGGGATAAGATGCTTGTATTACATAAAATCAATAATTAAAAACCAGTATCTGATAGAAATCTTGATTGTCAGGATTATAGTTACCATTGGTAAGGCAATTTGAGAGGAAGAAATCAGTACATCTGATCATCAAAAGCCTGTTTTGTTGTTGCTGTTGTTGTTTTGTTTTTTGCATAGAGTTAATTCATCATTTACAGTATCTAAACATTTCAAACCTAGTTTTAACTAACTTATGAGAACACATGGTTTACTCTTTGCAGTATATTGAATGTATAAACAAAACATCACTCTTAACTTTGAAGTAACACTTATTTGACCAATTATAAAGTTGCCACACCCATTCATTTACTCCAGTAAAACCTGCAATATCGGGGGTAAAAGCCTGATTAAGGACAAGAGGCCTTATGACTTCAAAGGGAGTTTGTGCCTCCTGGGTATTCAGACAGTCATTGGCATCTCCTGACTCAGACATGTTCCACATTAGTCTTTTAAATTGTCAACATGCCCTCTTATTTAGGCATAAAAAGTACCCCAAGAAATAATACATAAATGGCTAAACTTAAGATTAGGCATTGTCTCCTGGCCAGCACAATGTTCCAATATATCCTAATTTAATTCCAAGCTGTCCTTAGCTTGGAATTTCTCTCAAGGACTCTGCCTTATTAGACAAGTTGTCCTCGGAGTTAGTAACAGAGGTCAGGCACATAGTTAGAATTCTTAGGGCAGTCCCACAGAAGACAGAACTGTTTTACATACTAGAGAGTAATCGAAGGGCTTCCCTCACTTAAGAGCATTAGCAGGAACTGTTAGATGGGAACCTACTGGTGCTTGACTCCAGTAGACTCAGAGAATTAGCATGGGAATACCAAAATAGCCCCAGCAGGGAGGGTACCACTGCTCTTCTGCCTGCTTCACACCTGGATACCTGATCCTACCTCTCTGATCTTATTGACCTTGTTGTAACCCTCACCCGCCTATTGACTCTTGTCATCTGCCCTGCTTTCTGAATGCTATTTAAACCTGAATTTCACCTAGTGCAAATACATTCAGATCTAGCATACCCTTGTGTCGACTCTGTCTGTCATCCGCCGAATTATTGCCCACCTGATCAGAATTCTCATCCTGCGGAAAACAGGGTCCCCGTAACAAACCGGGTCCGTGGCATAAAGTGTTTAATTAAACAGATTTACAATAGAGTTATATTAAACAGGCTTACAATTAGAAAAAAAAAAAAAAAGAGATGAACCCAGGGGGCAAACACCAATCCCTGACACTATTAATGATACTCTGCTATGCTTGTAGACAGGAACCTAGCATAACTATCCTCTGAGAGGCTCAACACAGCTGCTGACAGAAAAAGATACAGAGACCTACAGCCAAATATTGGATGGAGCTCAGGGAGTCTTATGGAAAAAATGGGGAAGGATTGAGCCCCCCAGTTGAGGGCTCCCTGAGGAAATAGGAACTCCGCAGGAAGACCAACAGAATCAACTAACCAGGACCCTTGAGGGTATGAGAAACTGAACCACCAACCAAAGAGTGTACAAGGGTTGGAGCTAGGCCCCTGCAAATATGTAGCTGACTTGTAGCTCCACCTTCATTTAGGGGCCCCAATGACGGTAGCTGGGGTGGGGGCAGAGGGGGCCTGTCACTAAAGCTCTTGCCTGCCTGTGGATAGCATTCTTCTTTTGGGGCTGCCTTGTCTCACCTCAGTGGGAGAAGACGTGGCTAGCCTCACAAATATTTGATGTGCCAGGATTAGAGGATACTCCAGGTGGGTCTCTACTCTCTCAGAGAAGGGAAAATGGATAGGGGGAGGAACCGTGTGAGGGGTTGAACCGGGAGAGGGGACAGGCAATGATCAGGATTATAAGGGTGTAAAGTGAGTGAATGAATAAATAAATATCAGGATGTAAAGTGAATGAATGAATGAATGAATGAATGAATGAATATCAGGATGTAAAGTGAATAAATGAATGAATGAATAAATAAACAGATGGGAAGAAAAGATGACGACTATTGCTTATTGACAGCAGGACCCACCTCCATCAGAATATCTGACTATGACATAAGTGAAGCCATCTTTTACTGTCTCTCAGATCCCTTTTGTGTCCCAAGAACTTTTTTCCTTTTTTTTTTTTTTTTGTATTCCTGGTGATTGACACACTGCCTGATGCATTCTAATAGCAAAGAAGTGCTGTTGAATAAATGCACAACCCTCTTTCTAGATTCCCCTTTTCTATCTCTTGTCAGCATTTTAATGATGCCATCTCTTCTTTACACAAAATTTAATCAAAGAAAAGCAACAAATAATCATCTGTATATATTAAAGTGTCATCACTTCCCAAGTTTACAATTCAGGGGTCAAACAATTAAATTTAATTGTTTTAATTTAGGTTTCTAAAATTAATTTTAAAAATTGGTTAAAGCTAATCTAGGTTCTTCGGAGCAGTAGTTCATTGCCATACACTTAAGAGTTATATAGTATAGTCATCCATATTATTTAATCTGGAGAGGCCATTCATTCTTCTGCAGATAGCTTGGATATGTTCTTTTAAATATAACAAACACCGAAAAATAAAGCATTAGTAATATCTAGATACTTACTCCAAGCAAACAATGAGGTAATGACAGAAATAGATAAATCAGTAAAGCACAATAATTGCAAAGAACTATAAATATCACGATAAATAATGAGATATGATAGCTACTCCTTAGAGATGAGAGAGCATTAAAATAAGAAAAGCTGGGGACATTTTACAAATTAATTCTGAATTCACCAATAGAGAAGTGAGAAGTTTCTGATTTCAGAATAATCAAAAAATTTCAAATAAGAAGTATAAAATATAAGCACCACAAAACAGGACGCATCTGAGAGCAGTAAAACTCTCAGAAGGTTTGAATTGTTTGTCAAGGTGGAAAACCAAGGATGAAACTGGCGTGAGTTTAAGGCAGACCGTGAGAAGGATTACTGCATGTTTTTGACTGGTCGGATTGTTGTTGTTTTAACTAATGGATATCTGGCAAGGACATTAAATGAGAGAAACATGATGAGTTCATTTAACCACTTAGCAAGGTTTACTTAATTTAAATAGTGTTTAGATTGTTAAGGGACAATATACTAAGAAAATAACATCCTATCATTTTAGAGAAAGAAAGAAAAGAGAGAGAGACAGAGACAGAGAGACACAGAGAGAGAGGCAGAGGGAGAGAGGCAGAGGGAGAGAGGCAGAGGGGGAGAGGCAGAGGGAGAGAGGCAGAGGGAGAGAGAGAGAAGAATCAACTCTGCAATGTTGGCAAAGTTACAAAAAGACTGCAAATGGTTAAGTTAGATATCCTATTGTCCTGGTCCCTAGGCCAGGATTCTTCTATGAGCAATAGCCTTGGAAAGAACATGAACTCTTGCATTCCAATATATTTTTTCCTGTTAATAAACTTGTACTTATCTATTACTAACACTGTGACTTCAAGCCAGATACATAGCACCTCAATACTTTGTTTTCCTCCACAACATCATTTAGTCCCTTACAAAGTGATTATTGCCGGGCAGTGGTGGCGCACGCCTTTAATCCCAGCACTTGGGAGGCAGAGGCAGGTGGATTTCTGAGTTCCAGGCCAGCCTGGTCTACAGAGTGAGTTCCAGGACAGTCAAGGCTACACAG
>JADRCC010147234.1:0-11295 GCA_019843855.1 Hylomyscus alleni
TTTTTTGCATGCTTACTTCTTCTACACTTCTAGCTAGCTAGCTTCTTGATGTTACAAGCTTATTCTGGCTAGCCCCTTGATGTTACATGCTAGCTCTCCTCTACTTCTCTGGTGGTTCTCTGGTGGTTCTCTGGTGGTGTCTGGTGGTGGTGTCTGGTGGTTCTCTGGTGGTTGTCCTGGGATATGCCCACGGACCTAAATACCTTGTGCCCTCCAACCCCTGCAGGCCAGGTGGGAACAACAGATAGGTCACACAATGCGGAAGCAGCCAGAGACAGCAAGTGTAGCCAATTCAGGACTTATCTCAAGAGAACACTCACTTTCAGGATAGTGGAAGGCGGGAACCAGCGCCATCTCAAGGTGTGGTACACCGCAGCTCTCTACAGCAGGGTACCCATTAGTTAAAAAGGAGGTGATGTATAAATGAGATATTTTATTGTAGGAAGGAGAAAATAGGTCGGTCAAATAGAGAGAAGGAAAGGAGAGGAAAAAGAGGAGAAGGGAAGGAGAGAGAGGGAGAGAGAAAAAGGAAAGAAAAGAAATCAAGAGAGCAAGAAGGCAAGAGAAAAGAACAAAGATCAGGAAAGAGAGAAGAGAGAGCGCAAGAGGAGAGCAGAGACAAAGAGCAAGAAGCCTCAGGAAGAGCAAGAGAGTAAGAGAGCAAGAGAGAGAGGAGGGGGTAAACCGCCCCTTTTATTATATGGGGCATGGCATGCCTGGCTGTTCTGTAGTCAGATGACTGGGGATAGGGTCCAACTAGAATGCTGGGAGCTTGGGTCACTATCTGCCTGATAGAGCACACATTTCCTGCAGGGGCAGGTATGAAAGGTTGTGACTTAAACAGGAACCAAAGACTCAGTAGTTATGGCCAAGCTCTTTCTGATTCCTGCAAGCAGAAATTGCCCACAGGGGCTCCAGGGTCCAAAGCCAAATACTGGACTGAGCCTAAGTTATCTGAGCAGA
This sequence comes from Hylomyscus alleni, assembly GCA_019843855.1. NCBI lineage: Eukaryota > Metazoa > Chordata > Mammalia > Rodentia > Muridae > Hylomyscus > Hylomyscus alleni. The sequence continues at coordinate 964 of JADRCC010147234.1, forward strand.
CCACTGCCCCACACTGTACCACACTAATTGTAGTAGAAATTCATGATAAATCTTTAAAGTGAATTACTAATAAGGTAAAGAGAAATAAGAGCAATTGAACAAAACCTACTGTTACCATCTGATAGACTTATATTCAGATAACCAGCTTATGAGGACAAAGCATACATAATTTCTACAGCAATACATTTTGTAATCCTGTTTTATATGAAAATGAAGTTGAAAAGTATTGGTATGCCTATTCTTATGTTCTATTTTATTAAGTTATCTACCTCAATTGGTGTTGAGATAGAACTTAGTTTCAAGTCCCTTTGAGAGAATCACACACTTTACTCAATTAGGCAAGGGTACTATAACTTATTTAAGATAAATTCTCAGCAAATGTTCAGATTAATTACTGTTTCAAAAAATTCAGGGGCTAGTGAGATAACTGAGTGGGTAAAGTTTTTGTTGCACAAGCATGAAGATCTGAATTCAGATCTCACTACTCACATAAAATGTGGGCATGGGAAACCAGTAAAGGGGATAGCACTTGAAAGGTAAATAAAGAATATATCTAATAAAAATTTAAAGAAATGTGGGCATGGGAATAAAGATCAATAATTCTAGGGTTGGAGGGAGAGGTTTGAGACAGATTCCTGGTATCCCTAAATTACAGGTTCACCAAGAAGACCTTAACTCAGAAATAAGTTAGGCAGCAACAGAAAAATATGCCTAAGTCAGTTCTGAATCCCACAAGTTAAGTTTATCTACAGATTTACAAACCTAATAAAGGTATATATACACATGCAAGGAAACACCCACTTAACTAAGAATAAAATATGAATATTTATATGTATTATTCTTTTTGTCTTCCAATCCTGTAAATTTACATTTTATCCTCTAAATTTGATGGTTATTCATGATATCTAAAACCACTGTATAAAATATTAATTGTTGCTGTAAATAACATACAAATCTTTAATGTTGCTTGCTGCTCCCCAAATTATAACTTTAATAAATGACTCCATAGCTGGCTTTGATATATTATACATGACTTCTGTGCACCTCCAGAGGATATTGCTTACTCTGCAACACTTCTGTGAGCACTACAGTATAAGATTTTGTGATGTTCACTGAGTCTTAAAATGGTATTCTTTTCAGCTTATATCACAAGTCCCAGATGGCTTGATTTAATTCAATTTCACAGCTACCTTTTTAAGAGAGTTTATTAAAGCCAAAGAATCTTTCAATAGAATAAGTGAACAATGAAGTTCACAAATAGTACCATACCACTTTAGTTGCCAATTATATTTCCTCATGAATGAGTTTTTTCAATTACAGCCAAATTTAAAATTAAAAAGATCTTGGCTCAAATGACTTTCATGAGAAGCCTAAGAGTTATTCATTTCATAAAGAGGCTATAACAAGTGTCTATACATACATGTATTATATATCTATATGTAATGTTCTAATAAGAACATTAGTTAATATAAAATCTGAATCCATTTTTATAGATTTTTATCAGCTTTATTTCCAAAAATTCATTGCATTTTTCTTATTGAAATAAATACTCTTTGAAACTCGAAGCTGAACATTTATGTAGAATTTCTGTAGTATCATTTTTACAGGGTTGCTGGTATTTCTGCTTCTGATTAAAATTCATGCTTTCCTTAAATAGCATGAAATATACTTCTCGGGACCTCTTTGGCCTTGGTCAGTAATGTGTAACTACTAAGAGTTTTTCAGACAGGAGACCAGCAATTAGGCACAGCTTGAAAAGCCAATCAAACTCAGTGCACTATTGCTCCTGGGGAGAGCCTGGGGATTGCCATTGCAGTGAAGGAATTTCACATGTGGCTCTGTGGAGCTTCCTCAAGTCTCATTATAATCAAACAAAAAAAAATTAGTATGTAGAGCACATGAATTTAATTTGCAAAATCGGTTGAGCAGGAAACATACTCTCCTCTAAATTCTGAAGGTGGTAGCCTAGTGATAAAACATAACAGCCTGGAATTCTAACACAATCACTACAAAATGTCAGATTTCTGGAGTATTCCCTACTACTTAATAGTAGGTGTATTTTCTTTTTATTTCTTCTTCCACTTTCTTCTTTCAGGATTCTTTTTATTCTTCAGAGTATCCACTTAACTTTATTACATGCAACTTAATTACATGCAATTACCATCTTTTCACATTTTCTTCAAATTAATTATTTTTTAAATTAAAAGAAATTCCATATTAAAATGTACTAAACCATCAATTTTCCCTATATTCATAATGTATATTAATATACTCTTCTATTTACATATATGTACACATATACACACACATATATATATACTTATACCACTATGAATGATTTTATCACTGTAGACCACAAGCTTTATAAATAGTTGAAGTTATAAAATAATCCATGCTGATATACGCAGTTAAAACATACAATTAAATATTAAATTATTACTAAATTTGCTCTGGATAATTTCTAAAAATTGTAATCCATAATTTATCTAGTCATCTTATCTACTGACTGACACCAACTTAATTTCATATGTATTGCTTGAATACATAGTTAGTGAGTAACAATAGTAAAATATGAATAATTGTTGTATAAACTATAATGAATGTCAAATTCTATATATAATATGTGATATTAAAATTAAATATAGGGATAATATTCAGTTAGGCTAATAAAAAATTTCAAATTTTGTTAATGTACTTAAAATGAATTTTAAAGGATAAAATGTCAATCACCATGTAGACCTAGAAAATATCATTTAATATCATCTAAAAGTCTTAAAGGAGTAAAGCACAATGAATGATCTGTAATATCATTTAACATGCTTGGTAAGAAATGGATTGTTAAAACTACATTAGGAGCCAGGCAGTGGTGGCACACGCCTTTAATCCCAGCACTTGGGAGACAGAGGCAGGCGGATTTCTGAGTTCGAGGCCAGCCTGGTCTACAGAGTGTGTTCCAGGACAGCCAGGGCTATACAGAGAAACCCTGTCTCGAAAACAAAACAACAACAAAAAAAAAAAACCAAAAAAACAAAAGTACATTACATAACATTTTGTTATATTTGATTACTAGAGTAAGCAATATATAAATATCAAGAGGGATGTGGCAATTATTCAGTTATGATGACAAATGTTTTCAAAGTACATTTTCTTCAGGTAGAACTATTTTCTATTTTCTGAGGAACCATCAGACTGATTTCCATGATGGTTGTACCAGCTTGCAATCCAATGAACAATGGAGGATTGTTCCTCTTTCTCCACATCCTTGACAGCATTTGATGTCATCTGCATTTTTGATCATAGCCATTCTGACTGGTGTGAGGTGGAACCTCAGGGTTGTTTTGATTTGCATTTCCCTGATGACTAAGGATGTTGAACATTTCTTTAAGTGCTTCTCAGCCATTTGACATTCCTCAGTTGAGAAGTCTTTGTTTAGCTTCATATTCTGTTTTAAATAGGATTATTTGGTTCTCTGGAGTCTAACTTCTTGAGTTGCTTGTATATATTGCATATTTGCCCTCTATAAGATGGAGGGTGGATAAAGATCTTTTCCCAATCTGTGGGTTGCCATATTGTCCTATTGACAGTATCCTTTGCCTTTCAGAAGCTTTTCAATTTTATGAGGTCCCGTTTGTTGATTGTTGATCTTGGAGCATAAATCATTGGTGTTCTGTTTTGGAAAATTTCCCATGTACCCATGTGTTTTTCACCACTTTCTCTTCAGTTACATTCAGTATATCTAGTTTTATATGAAGGACCCAGCTATACCACTACTGGGCCTATACCCAAAAAGATGTTCTAACATATAACAATGACACATGCTCTATCAAGTTTATAGCAGCCTTATTTTTAATATTCAGAAGCTGGAAACAACCCAGATGTCCTTCAACAGAAGAATAGATACAGGAAATGTGATAAATTTACACAATGGAGTACTACTCAGCTATTAAAAATATTGATTTCATGAAATTCACAGACAAATGGATGGAACTAGAAACTATCATCCTGAGTGAGGTAACCCAGACACAAAAGAACACACATGGTATGTATGTACTCACTGATAAGTGCATATTAGCCCCAAACTCAGAATACCCACAGTATAAGCCATAAATCATATGGAGCTTAAAAAGAAGGAAGACCAAGATATGGATGCTTCAGTCCTACATAGAAGGGGCAACAACATAATCACAGGAAGTAGAGGGGGGAGAGGGAACTTGGAGAGATAGAGGAGGGAAAGATAAAAATGGGCACAGGATGAGGTATTGGAAAGGACAGAAGTACAGAGGGTTAGGAAATCAAAGAGAAATATGTAGCAGTATGGGATGGAACTGGGGGTAGCCACTAGAAGGTTCCAGATTCCAAGGAAGGGAGATGCTCCAAGAACCCAACAGGGATGACTATAGCCAAAATGTGCAACAAAGAGGAGATAGAACCTCTAGAAGCCATCTCCAGTAGATATGCATGGCACCTATTTGAGGGATGGGGCCACCTAACCATCTAAAAAAAAAATAACCCAGAAATATTCTCTTCCAAAGAAAAGACAGGGACAATAAGAGGAACAGAGATTGTAGGAAAGGGCATCCAGAGACCACCCCACCTAGTGATCCATCTCATCTGTAGACTCTATTGCTGATGTCAGGAAGCACTTGCTGACAGGATCCTATTATAGCTGTTCCCTAAGAGGTTCTACCAGCACCTAACCAGTACAAATGAAGACACAATCAACCATCAGACTGAGCCCAAGGACCCCAATGGAAAAGCTAGGGGAAGGACTGAAGTAGATGAAGGGGATTGCAATCCCATAGTAAGAATAATATCAACTAACTGGACCATGCAGACCTCCTAGAGACTAAATGACCAACCAAAGAGTATACATGGAGAGATCCATAGCTCCAGATACATGTATAGCAGAGGATGGCCTTATCTGGAATAAATGGGAGGGGAGGCTTTTGGTCCTGTGGAGGTTTGATGACCCAGAGTAGGGGGATGTTACAGTGGTGGGCCGGTAGTGGGTGAGTGGGTGGAGGAGTACCCTCATAGAGGAAAAAGGGAAGAGGAAGGGGGATGGAATGGGGGGGGGTTTAGAGGGATAACCAGGAAGGGGGATATCATTTGAAATATAAACAAATAAACTGATTAATAAAAAAGCAAAGTGTATTTTTTGCCAACTGATTAATAGGTAGTAGGTGAAGTTGATCTAATTTACTTTTAAGTGTAGTTTCTGAAGAACAAAAGCATATTCTGTAAGCCTGAAGATGATGATGACATGTGAAAGACTGGTGACAGAGGAACACCAAAATTTCAATGCCTGATTATGTTGAAAAGGAGTTTATGATCAGCCTGAGAAAATTACCAAGATGATTTCTCTAAATAAATAAATAAAACCAAACAAAATCAAAACAAACTAGACAAACTGGGAATGTAGCTCAGTGATTACTTGTCTCACATGTGTGACAGCCTAGGTTTAAACCACTGATCAGAAAATGTAAAACAATAAAAAAGAATTAACACACTAAAGGATGAGAACAATGTCCTGTATATGATAGGATAGGTTACTGAAAATGGTGGACTGTAGTCTCAGTGTGGCCGAGAAAATGAATTGAATTTATGGATAAAGTTATCTATTAAAACTGAATGCTGAATTCCAGGAAAAACACTATTCTTTGACAGAGCTGATTTTAATGGTATGCTTAGCTAGATTTATATTTAACTATATGTAATGAAATTTCTTAAGGGTCCATTATCTGAAAGAATGATGATTCATATTACCAAGTCACATCGAGTTAGAATACAGAAAATGCAATCAGGACAATGCACTTAAAGAGCAGCATATACAGTTTACTCTTAACTTTAACTTCTAGCATTCCCTTTATGATATCTGATGTTGTAAAGTTTTTATTCAACCTTCCTGAATCTTAGTTTATTCATCTGTACAATAAGAATAACATTGATAGCTACTTCATGTGGGATGTTGTAACAATTATAATCAATTTGTAGAATGAACATGTAAACAAAGCATCAGAAATATGAATACAAGTACTATGCATATCCTATTCTGTACAGATCTTAACTTATGAAAAATCAATCAACTAGATGGATCATTTTTACACAGTTAGACAATATACAGAAAATCCTAGTCAACACAATCTTTACTGAAACTTCAAGTAACCTGAATTCTCCAACCTGGGATAAAAGTGTCCATGCCTTTATGTAAATGTATCATTTACTGAACATTGAATACATGCCAACAACTATTTTAATAAATCTATGATTTAAGTCAGTGTCATAACAACCTTGCCAGTTGAAGTGGATATATAAGATGAGCAAGCAGAAACATGAAGTGATTAATATATTTTATTAAAATTTGAGCTTGAATTTTAATCCAAGCACTGTGACTTTAGAGAAAATACCTTTAATTACTATGCTCACAGGCATCTTCAGAAAGGATATGTGAAAGCTATTCAGAAAACTAAAATAGGATACATCTAACCATTTGAAAAGAGCAATTGATTTAAGACATTCTGCAAAACCATAGCTTGAAGCCAGATGTTTTTTTATTACATAAGCCTTATCTATTCATCATACCAAGGTCTTTATAAATACTAACTTAAATCATACTAACTTGAAAGCACAGTGAAAATTCATGCATAAAATGACTGTTTATCTGAAACTCCAGTTTACTAAACTGCTTTCCTTTGCAAGCCTAATAATTCAAAACTTCTTGAAATTCTAATTTAAATGCAAGATCTATTTACCTTGGAGAAGACCTTAGAAGATCTTATTAAATCCCCCACACAAAGGCTCATTCTTTAGATAACTTGAAGGAATGAAGTTTTTGCAGTGTTGTACATGTTTTTGCAACAGCTTAGATTCAGTCTCAAGAAATTACAGTTCCTAAGGTCATATTATAAAAACCAGATTTCTTTAAAAAAAAAAAACCCAAAGAGGTCCAATCCAGCAATTACTCAGAATTAGGGTTTTATTGAAATGCGAAATCACTGAATCTGCATCAAAAGTACCTGAGAATAGAATGAAGAAAGTGAAAAAGTATGAACTCAACTTGCTATTATCAAGGGAAATTTTTCTTCACTTTTGTCATACATCTTGTAAAATTGTGGATGTAAGTTCATTTAGAACTGGAGATTGTTATCAATTCTTTTTCAAATATGTTCAAGGATTAAAAAAGTAATCTAGGCTACATACATAATATTGCCTTCCCTTACTTGTGCTTCCAACCTGATTTGGTTTGCAACTTCAATGGACAAAATAAAAGGCATTATAATGTAACTTGGTGACTTTTAATATTTATCATTTACTATCATTTGTGTAGTCTGTCAATAATGTAGGCTAATTAAGTATACTACTTTGATAAAGCATGTTTTAGAAACAGTGATGTTTAGATGTGTAAATTGGGAAGAGATAGTTGTTATTAGTAAAACTGAACACTGGATGGCAGTCCTCTCTAATATTAAAAGAAGTGAAGGCTATTGATAAAATATGAAGGAATGGCTACAAATAATACTCTAGGCAGCCTAAGTATCTTGCCAAGTTTAACAGCTAAAAAGTCAACAAAGAACTTTGAACAATGCTAGTGAGAGAATTAGAATGTTAAAAATAGTGAGCTTGCCTGGTATTACCATGAATACGTGAAATTTCCTTTTCAGTTGACTTGACAATGTTGTACACTAGAATCAGTTTCAGAAATTTTATTCCTAAATGTTCAGTTTTAAAACCAAATTATATGTGCCTTATTTAGTCCCATGTGAACTTCAGTTTTAGCTGAAGATTCATCTAGCATAACTATAAACCAGTAGTTTTCAACCTTCCTAATGCTGCTGTACTTTAATACAGCTCCTCATGTTGTAGTAACCCCCAACCATAAAATTATTTTTGATGTTACTCCATAATTATAATCATGAATCATGATGCAAATGTCTGTGTTTTCTGTTGGTCCTAGAAGACCCACGTGAAAGCATAATTTAGTCTCTACAATGGGGCTGCAGTCCTTAGGCTATAGATAAAGGCACATTTTCCTTATTGAGAAAACCATAATTAATACTATATAGGATTTTACATAAAACTTGTATATTTTGTTTTTTATGTTTTAATTAGATATTTTCTTTATTTTCACTTCAAATGATATCCCCTTTCCCATTTATGTCAGTTTTAAGGCAAAATCTTATTAGGAAATTCAGGCTGGCTACTACAGATCCCCCTCTTCCTCAAAAGTAATGAAATTACAGATGTGTTAACCACATCTGATCTTGTACAAATTTTATGTGTAAAAATAAGATATCTTCTCTGTAATTCATGTGATATTTTGATGTATACATGTATACATCATTCCTGTAGTTCACATCAGCTTTAATATAACTACCTTTTATATCATATATAAAAGTGTTCAAGAGACTTCTAGATATTTTACAGGCCCATTATAGAATTTTTATATTCACTCACCTTCTTTTCCAAATATCAAGCCAACTCTTACGATCATTTAATTGTATCTTCACTATGAACTGTTAAACTTTCCCTTTTTCCCTAGTCTACCCATGATGGTAAGTACTATTACTCTCCAAATTTCTAAAAGATGAATTTTCTTTGATTTTATAAGTTAGTGAGATCACAGACTATTTCTTTTACATGCCTGGCATAGTATTCCTCCTGTAATGTGCTCTATGTTTATTCCTATTAGCGCAGTTGACAAGATTCTATTCCCTGCAAGACTGACTATTGTTTTGTTAACCATTTACACTGAATTTTCTTCATCCATTCATATATTGATGGCTATTTTGATTGTTCTGCATCTTGTTATAAAAGTGTCACAGTGAATATAAATAGATATATCTGTAATAAAATGAGTTCACTTAATTTAGGCACAAAAATTCTGAACAACACTAATTATGGGGAAGACCCTAAGCAAAAATGCAATGAGGTATCACCTTAGTCTGGTAAGAAAGAATGGTTTATATGAAAATATCAAAAACAAATAAACAATAGCCAATGAGAATGTAGGGAAACAAAATAATAGAAATATTGATGGCAAAGTTATTTAGTATTAAAAATACAGAGAACAATTTGGAGAATCCTTGAAAACTTAAAAGTGCAAATACTAAATTTGTTTCTTATCCCACAAAATAACCCTTAGTGTTATCTTGCATTTTTTTAAAAGTAAACAAACTTTAGAGCCTGATTCACTAAAATGGATGAAGGTGATTTTTATGTTTAGAAGGATTATCATGCATTTTACCTGATGTGAATGTTTCAAACATACCTTTGCTTGATCACTCTATACTGTGCTATATGGATGATTAGGGTGTAATTGACTTGATTTTGAATTGAAGTTCTGCAACTAACCAAACAAGGTCAATTTGGGAAAACTAGTCTTTCTATTTCAGATTTTCCTCAACTGTTAATGGAATTAAATGATCTTCTTCGGTTGATTTGATGTAAGTTTGAAATGAACATTTTCATGTAAAATTCTTCAGATGATCATATGAGCTTAAGAAATAATAGTTGTTACCATCACCATTGCCAATATCAGCTTCACAAATTTCTGTGCATTTTCCTAAATATTTTTATTGGATATTTTCTTCATTTATATTCCAAATGTTTTCCCTTTCCATGACTCCCCCTTGGAACCCTCTATCCAGCCCCTGTCCCCTTGCCTCTATGAGGGTGCTTCCCCACCCCCCCCCCCCCACCTGTGTTCCCACCTTAGGATTCCCTTACACTGGGGTATCAAACACCCTCAGGCCCAAGGACCTTTCTTCCCACAGATGTCCAACAAGGCCATCCTCTACTACATATGCAGCCGGTGTCGTGGGTCCCTCCGTGTTTATTCTTTGGATGGTGGTCTAGTCTACGGAAGCTCCGGGGGAGTCTGACCTGTTGACACTGTTGCTCCCTCCATGGGACAGCAAACCACCTCAGCTCCTTCATTCCCTTCTCTGACTCTTCCATCAGGGACCTCACACTCATTCCCGTGGTTGGCTGTAAGCATCCACATCTTTACCAATCTCATATCAGATAGAGGGCTAATATCCAATAAGTACAAAGAACTCAGTAAGTTAGACTCCAGAGAAACAAATAACCCTACTAAAAATGGGAAGCAAAGATAAATAGAGAATTATCAACTGAGGAATTTGAAGGGCTAAATTTTTTTTTAACTATTGTAGACAAATACCTAATTGAAGTAATATATAATGGTTTGAATTCTTAAATTATATTAGATTGAATGTATCAATGTAAAGCCAATAACTTGAAAATATGTTCCATAATTACTACACTTAACATTCTTCAGGACTACCAAATAAAATAAATGTAAAAATACATTCT
>JADRCC010147235.1:0-13239 GCA_019843855.1 Hylomyscus alleni
TAATTGTATTCTCAATCAATATGGTAAAATGTTTTCATTTGATTCAGCCTTTTAAAACAGTTTTAATTTTTCATCAAAGGAATTTGTGTTTCAAGTTCACATGAAACAATATTTGAATGAGAATTAGGCATCACTTTTAAGTGAATGATAGTAATGACTTCCTGATCATATACCAGAATGGTAAGGATTAGGATAATATTTCTCATATTTTAATGGATGTAGTGTTTGAGAGGTAAATGTTAATCCTCAACAAAATGTTCATTTGCAGACTACTTGTAATTTGCTGGTGCATCTTGTGGTGTGAAACGTATCTATTAATTTCTGTGACATGGACAAATTCTGAAAATAAAGGAAAAAATTTACTCCTTTGGTAGCAGAAACAGAGATAATTAATATTTCCAATATTATTAACCAATATTATTGGTTAATACATTGACCAAGAAGAATAAATAGACATTTTTCAGTAATAGAGCTTGGGAGAAAGATGTGTTTAATGACAAGATTCTAAGTACATGAGAAAAGCATGCATCAAATGTCAGATATTTGAATTACTGAATCTGATAAGGATTTATAGGCACTGACAGAAAAATGGGATGGATGCTAGACAGATATTAAGGAAGGAAATGAATTTTTATCTAAATATTATCATTATTAAAAATATGAATTCAAAAAAAGTATGAAACATAGGCAGGCTTGGGTTTTATCATTGTTTTAGAAAGAGTAACTGGAACCAAAGTAGAGAGTAGTTTAAGTGTTGGAAGAAGAAATTGTAGCTAGAGTTATAGACTATTAGAACATTTCAATCCATTACACCCCTATGACTATAACCTCTGTTATTCTACTGAGAGCTAATAAGGACTGAGACTCAATCTTAGAATAAAAAACAGCAAGTGATAAGAAATTGGAATAATAAATTTGATGAGTGGAGATTTAGAGGAAGGAAATTGAAAAGGGGCAGAAAAAGAAACTAAAAATGAATTGTAGTCAGAATATAAAAATCTAGATATATATTGTTTAGGTGATAGTCACACCTGAATGGAAAGAAATTTTAGTTTGCTTGTGTGGAAAACTGGTAGCAAAGTTTTTCTTCTGAAAAAAAAAATATGTTAGTGAGTGGAAAATAATAATTTTTTGCCACAATTATTTCATGAATTTAATTACATGTTTCTAATATTTGCCAAGAGAATGCCATATATCATTCCATGTAAGTTTATTAAGCAATCCATTTACATTCTATAGCATTCTTGTATATATTGCTCTTAAATCATATAAAGTAATCTCTCAGTAACGTAGTTGGGATTGTTTTAGCATTCTATTTAAAATTGGCTTAACTTCTCTTTGGAAGCTTACATATTCTTTCAGACGTCTTCTGATTAGCTCTTCTTTCTGGCTTAATTATTATAAATTATTCTATGCAAAATAGCATTTTAAAAAGTATTGTAATTATTCTTACTGGTCAGGTCCACATATAATTATGGCAAAGTTAAATAATGTCTGTAAATGATTAATGATCTCTTTAGTCTGATATTTAATATTTTGTAATTTCAGGTTAGCTCAAATGTACCTGTATAGCCATCAAAATCATAGAACATTGTTTAGCCAACTTGCACTAGTAAGATACAAGATTTAGCAAGGTTATTCCTTAGATAATGAAAAAAAAACCCAAATTTGTCATGGATAAGAAACTATAAAAATTATTTATGTAAGTTAATGCTTTATTTTCTCATTTAAAAACATTGATCTAGAAAACATCCCTGATTTGTTCAAAGTTACCCAATATATTAATCACTGATAATATATCTGAGTATATTTTTTTTACCAATGTGTGTCCCTTACCCTCCCCATTTCCCCTCACTAGTCTGAGAGGATAAAGGGAGCACGGGTAGAGAGCAGGATTTGGATGGCCATGAGTATGGAAGAATGACCTCTAGAGACTGTTGTTTCAGAGGAACAAGTCTACTTTATTGTTGCAGGGATAGGGTACAAAAAGGCTTTTTTATAGATATGGGTGGAAAGGGCTAATTAGTCATGGCATCAAGTGTGCGGAAAGGGCTGATTGGTTATAATACAGCACCTAATTATCATGCAGGAGGGAAGCCATAGCAGGGCAGGCATGCTTAGTAATATAGTCTTGCAGAGAGTACTGTACAAGGACATTTTTCAGACAAGGCGAGTCAAGACCAGCCACCTCTTTTCAGGGACATTCTTCAAAGCCACTCTCCAGGTAGAAGCAGAGACAGGGAAGCACTGCTAAGAACAGGAGCCTCTCATTTTGTGATGTGCTCAGAATGCCATCAGTCATGTGGAACTGTTACTTTAATAGTAAGGTTCCCCAAAACTAATGTGGTTTTTGTTTTGTCCTTTTTAAGACAATAACAACAGATACTTTTCTAGGGTGGAAATCACGTCCATAACTTGGAATTATATTCACCTACACCCAAAGAAACAATATACTCTGTGGGGGTTTCTTAGAATTTCCACAGAATTACAAATTCCACATAATTAATCGTTGTCTCTAGAAAATAAAGTAGAAGAAAGGAACTGTGGAATTGACTGCTAGAAAACTTTATAATAATGGGTTTCACTAAATATATTTTTTGGCCTCAACTATGGATTTGTAACATAAATAGTTTTACTACAGTATGGAATTCATTACATCTCAAAATATATAGATAATTTTTATATACTGTATTCTGATCTGTTCTCCCACATGTCCTGTCAGATTTTCACCACTTTCCTATTTCCTACTCGTCCAACTCCTCTTTCTCTTGCTCTTCCCCCTCCCCCTCCGGCTCCCCTCCCCGCTCTCGTTAAAAAAACAGCTAAACAAACAAATATACTATAAAAAGGAAAAAAGGCACAAAAACACATGGGGAGACATATACACATGCAATAACAAAATCCATAAAAGTAACAAAATCAGAAATCAGAGTATACAAGCAAAAGACCAGTAAACAAATGAAGACCCAACCAAAGCAATAGGAAACAAAAATTCTACAAAATTAATATTGAGTTCAATTTGTGGTAGCCATCTACCGAAGAGCATAGAGCCTACCCTTAATTGTGCTTTATATAGTCAGTAAGATTCTACTGAAGACACTATTTTTTTCTTTGCAAGAAATTGTACATTGAAGACAGCATGTAGGTTAGAGAACAGAACTCATGTCCACTTTCCTGTCTCAGGGCTTGAACTGTGTACTGGCTGATTTTGTGTCAACTTAAAGGCTGGAGTTATCACAGGAAAAGGAGCTTCAGTTGGGGAAGTGCCTCCATGATATCCAGCTGTGGGACATTTTCTCAATTAGTGATCAAGGTGAGAAGGCTCACTGTGGGTGGTGCCATCCCTGGGCTGGAAGTCTTGGGATCTATAAGAGAGCAGGCTGAGCAAGCCAGTAAGGAACATCCCTCCATGGCCTCTACATCAGCTCCTGCTTCCTGACCTGCTTGAGTTCCAGTCCTGACTTCCTCTGGTGATCAACAGCCATGTGGAAGTGTAAGCTGAATAAACACTTTCCTCCCCAGCTTACTTCTTGGTCATGATGTTTGTACAGGAATAGAAAACCTGACTAAGACAGACTGCATCTGGCTTTTACTGGTGTAGAGCACTGTGCATTCTGCTAAAGTCTCTGTGAGTTCATATGTGCATTATTGAATTTCCATTCCTAGTAGCTCTCATTTTATTACAAGAAAAGTTACATCTCTCTTGACATCTTCTGACATTTTTTTAACATAACAAAAAATAATTTCCAATACACCAACTATGCACACATGCTGGAAATTCATGTGGAACATAATTTTGAGGAATACTTATCTATGGAAACTATGTAATTAAATGAAAAATTAAGCATGTATAACTTTAAGTCCATGTTCTGTTTTGTTGTGCTGCTGTATTTACTATCTAGTTATCATTGAACTACGCATCATAACTAAGTCATCATGATTTTTAGTTAACTAAAAATAGTAGTAGCGCCTATTTCAGAATTTTTTTTGCAGATTTCACAGCTGTTTAAAATTAAAACAAAATGAAAATTCTATATAACATGCTGTTTATTTCCAGGAATTTATGGAGTTAATTTTAAGCACCCAGTCACATAAAATGTTAAATCTAAATAATTCAGGCAGAGAACATCAAGGAAATCTGGGACACTATAAAAAGACCAAAATTATAACTAATGTGGGAGAAAAGGCCCAGGTGAAAGTCACATGAAGTACTTTAAAGAAATCATAGGTAGAAGGAAATTTCCCCATTCTAATGAGGATGATGATACTTCTAGCATTTTTTATTTTTCCAAGATTGTTTTAGCTATTGTTGGTCTTTTTATGTTCTCATATGAAGTTGAAGGTTGGATTTTTGATTTCTGTGAAGAATCTATCTCTCTACCTTGTATTCAAGATCTGAAATTCTGTCTTCCTCATCTTTTAATGAGTTGATGAGGCTTACTTCTGCAATTCCTGCTTGAGTTTTTCATTTAGAGTTTTATTTCAGTTTGGGATTTCTGTTAAAGATTCTGTTTTTGTTGTTGTCATTGTTGTTAATTCTATTTTGTGCCTTGAATTGTTTTTATTTTATTCAACTATTTGCTTGTTTTAACATTCTTTCTTAAGGTATTTATTCATAAAAATTTAAAGCACTTTAGTTGAATTACTTGGCTTTGTGCTTCATTTGAATTGCTTTAAAATCCTTAGAAACATGTTTGAAACAAGTTTGAAATGTTAGGAATATTAAAAGCCTTGCAACATGTTTGCTGGCTTCTGGTAGAGGCATATTGTCTTAGATGTTTGTATTTGTGGCTTTTTTGTTGGTTTTCTTTTGTTTTGTTTTCCTCTAGGATCTAGTCATTTGGTGTTTTAAAGTTTGAATGTTTCTTGGCATAGATATCTGGCCTCATCTCTGTTTGTGTGTATTCTGTTCTTTGGTTGCTATTGCATACTCTGTATCTTAGACAAATGTGGTGGCTATGGGATTCCTAGTAAAGTCTGTTCCGTGAGTTGGTGGATGTCAAAAATGAATCAAGATAGGATAAAAGAAAAGGCTTAAAGGGGCAGCAGAAAGGAAGAAGGTGGAGAGATCCTGGTTCCACATCAAGATTCAGAGCCACCAGGGAATGAAGGTAGGCTGTTAAGAGGAACTCTCTTTCACTTTTATGAATGTATGTATACTATAAATACAATCTCTGCATGAAAACGATTTAATATTTGTTTTCCTTCCTACTCATTGATATTCCAGGATAAATTTCATTTAGTTTCAAAATCTTGAAATTGTTGTGGAAAATGCTCCAAAGGCTGAAAATAGATCTACTGTATGATTCAGCTCTAACTCTTGTTTGCCATATGTCCAAATAACAGCTTACACCACAGATATTGGTCAGTCATATATATTTTTACTCTATAGTAACTATGAAATGGAAACAAATTAAATTTTCTTCAAACAATAAATCAATAAAAATATGGCATGCATACACAATGACATTACATTAAACTCTGAAAAAAACAAAGTTGGAGCTTGGGAGTTGGCTCTACAGTTAAGAGCACTGATCCTTTTTAGAGGACCTGTGTTCACTTTCCAATAACCTCATGGGACCTTGTAACACCAGTTCAGGGAATCTAAAATACTCTTTGGATCTCTGTGGGCACTTCATGGACCTGCAACACACATGCATGTAAAAAAAAGTACATGCATGCATGACCATGCACACACATACTAGTACAGTTTAACAGAAAAATTAAGTCATGAAATTTTCTGTTAAACAAATGACAGTAGAACACATTATACAAAGTGTTTTAAGCCAGAACCAGAAAGACAAATTATTTGTAGACCTAGCTTAGAATTGTATATAACATGGAGTACCAGCAGAAAACAGGGAAGGAAAAAGGGAACATGGGAAGTAGGGAGAAGAGGTGCTCTAGAGAGAAATGTAATCAGACACAGATGCTATGAAAGGGGAATGAGAAAAATGATGGAAGAACTTTAAAGAAAGGAGGGTACTACTGAAGGAGTGGGTGGGAGGAAGATAACACTAAGGATGATATAAAAAGTTACAGTGGAACAGTATTTTGTTTTCTTAAATATATAAATATATAATATATGAGACTGTATGTATCCACATATACATAATTTAAATGAAATTATGCCATTTGGGATGATAATGATCCTTCCAAAGCCAGAGACTCTCTAACAAAATCTCTAGTGCCTGGCATGGTAAACTGCACTTCAAGTTACTGGTGAAGGAATTCAAGAGGCTCCCAAAACAACATGTGTGGTTTTGCCTTGGGGGATTACCCTGGCCGGCAGGGATAAGACAAAACACACCAATTCCTTCCTAATAGTAAGTTTACTTCAGGCCTTTAATGATTAGGGGACTTGTTACCTTGGGTAAAGGAGAGAGAGAGAGAGAGAGAGAGAGAGAGAGCTGGTGCCTAAGGCAAAGGCTAAAAGTCAAAACAGCCATAAGCTTAAAAATCCCAAGCCAAAAGAAGCCCAAGGAGTACAAAAGGAACAAGTGAACTAGCCAGCAAGCAAGTGAGTCCCCACTCTGCTGCTGCTCTCCAGGAGCAAGCCTTTTATAGCCTGTCATGACATAGTATGCTGCCCTTTGTTGTAACTTTTTCCAGTTGGTCAAAGCCAGATGAGACACAGGTGGCCACGCCCCCAGCCTGTCAGTTGGGGCTTCTGTTAAGTTTCCGTTAGGCTGTTAGACTTCTGTCAGGCTTTATCTTAAAGGGAGGCATGGCTCCCCACAAACATGAGCTATTATTATTTTCCTTGGTTGCCTCATAATTAGCAAGTAAGACCCTATTGTTGATGACAACACATACTTCAGACACAGTGTTTAGAAGAATACAGCTCAAACTGACCTAGAAGCCTCTGCCTTGAGGATTAGTTCTCAAGGTATCTGAAGTATTATGAAAGGTGCCAAGGAACAAAGTCAATGTATAGCCCTATCTAGTTGTAAAGCCTTGCCACAAAAATGACTAGCATGACTAGGTATATCCAAGGATAAACACTGACACTTATATTTCAAAGGTAACCAATACCTTCCTAATACCACACAACAGGAGGTAATCATGCCTGGACTGTAAACCTTGCTGGTGAGGAAATGGTCTCTAGAGTATTATCTACTACTGCCATGTTCCTGAAGCATTATAATTCCTAACCACATTTTAAATACGTATCTTTATATCCATATATAATAAATCTCATTCTTAACAGATAGGTTTGAGGTTGGAGAGATATATCCATGGTTAAGAGCACTGATTGTTCTTCAAGAGGTCCTGAGTTCAATTCCCAGCAGCCACATGGTTTCTCACAACCATCTGTAATGGGATGTGATGCCCTCTTTTGGTGAGTCTGAGGACAGCTACAGTGTCCTCATACATAAAATAAATAAATAAATCTTAAAAAGAAAAGGAGAGAGATTTGGCATTCAAAGATTTATATAAATGATGGCGTTATGTTTTTCAGATTGTTCTTAGCTTGACCAACCTTAGGTAAAACTTCTGTGCTTTTCACGTTACTACTAAATTTTGGCTAGACCCTAAGTCTGAGCAAGTGCTAAAGTGCAGAACGATCTGTTTCAACAGCTCGTCCCTAGAATTGGCTCATCACAGTGAGAAACAAACAGTCCTGGTCATGCCATCTGATCATCCCCATTCATTTGCTTAATTTCCCTTCATTTGATACTGCTATGCCTGCTTACTTCTTTTACTTCTTTCTATAAAGAAACATTTTTGTGTCTCATTTAGAGATGTATTCATATAATAAAGTTAGAGCATTCTCCATATTTCAATATTCCTGGCAGTGTGTGTGGGGATAATCTAAGTTTAGATTTATTTTTATTTGACAGTTAGAAATCTATCTAATTTGGTGTCCTTATGATCTCACTCTCTTTCTCTCTTTTACCATTCCCCCCTCATTTAAGCAACAGAAATTTGTTTTTTCACATGGCTTCCGAAGTTAGGATCCAAGATCTGGGCATCTCAGAAAGCTATGTTTTTCTATAGCTTCTTTCCTTGGATTATGTAAATGGCTGCTTTCTCACTATGCCCTCATACAAACTTCATTTTGTATCCACAAACCACAAGAAACTCAAGAAGAAGGAAGAGCAAAGTGTGGATACGTCGTTCCTTCTTAAAATGGGGAAGATAATACCTGTGGAAGGAGTTCCAGAGATAAACTATGGGGCACAGACTGAAGGAAGGACAATCCAGAGACTGCTCCACCTGGGAATCCTTCCCATATTCAATCATCAAATCCAGACACTATTGTGGATGCCAGCAAGTGCTGGCTGACAGGAGCCTGATATAGCTGTCTCCTGAGAGGCTTTGACAGTGCCTGACAAATACAAAAGTGGAGGCTCACAGCCATCCATTGGACTGAGTACAGGGTCCCCAATGAAGGAGCTAGAGAAAGGAACCAAGGAGCTGAAGGGTTTTCAGCCCCTTAGGATGAACAACAATATGAACTAACTAGTACCCTCAGAGCTCCTAGGGACTAAACCACCAACCAAAGAGTACACATGGTGGGACTCATGGCTCCAGTTGCATATGTAGCAGAGGATGACCTAGTCGGTCATCAATGGGAGGAGAGGCCCTTGGCCCTGTGAAGGTTCTATGCCCCAGTGTAGGTGAATGCCAGGGCCAGGAAGTGGGAGAGGGTAGGTTGGTGAGCAGGGGGAGGAAACAGGGTTTGTTTTTTTTATTAGATATTTTCTTTATTTACATGTCATATGATATCTCCTTTCCCAGTTTCCCCTCTGGAAAAAAAGAAAAAAACAAAAAACAAAACAAAAGAAAACCCACCCCCCTATTCCCTCTATCCTCACCCGGTTTCCCTTCCAAAAAACCCCTATTCCCTGCCCCCTTGATTAGAAACTGGAGGAATGACAATCCAAAGACTGCCCTACCTGAGGATCTATCCCATATACAATCACCAAACCCAAAGACTGTTTTGGATGCCAACAGGTGCTTGCTGACAGGAGCCTGATATAGTTGTCTCCTGAGAGGCTCTGCCAGTGCCGGACTAATACAGAAGTGGATGCTCACAGCCATCCATTGGACTGGGCAAACAATTCTTAATTCTCAGAAAACTCATGAATATTCTTGACTACATATAGGTAATGACAGATTAGCCTAGAATTCCAGCTTGAGAACTCTTTGTAGCCCACTGTTTCCTCTCATCTTGAGACATACTTCCTCATATTTAATTTTATGTTTCATTATAGTATGGTGTCTCTGGGAGTAAAGAACAAATATAAACAAGGCACTAAAAGCAGTTATAAAGGAGAATCAAACACAATTTGGAGATTCTGTATAGACTTTATTTCTTAGAGTTTTGGTTCCCTTTGTTCCAGGTTTCCTTATTAGGTAACTCTCCACAAGGTCCTGCATTTTGTTCACTTTTACTTTTTGCTGGTCATGGCTACGTTTACCACAGATGTTCCACTGTGTGTACTGTTGCCCAACTCTAGAGACTGATTTGAAAACTTGACTTTTAATCCTCTTTTCCTCTTAAACTACTGGCTTGTGTTACTGGAGTAATTCAGAATTGACTTTGTCTTTGAGAATTCCTCCTTCATTAAGATAATCCTAGATGTTGCTCTCTTGCGTACTTAGTTAACAATAATTTTATTTTCAAACATTTCTCTGTAAAAGCAAGTTGCTTTTAAATTTAAATTTTAAAATTAGAAATTAAAATATTTTAAATATATTTTAAATATTTGATTAAAATTTTTGAAAGTTTTATATTATTATTTTTTAATTTCCAGGAAGGAATAGCATTATCAAAGTAGATTTACCATTAAAAGCTGTTTGATGGTAGTACTGTACCTTTTTCAGCTGCCTCTGAGTTCATGCCTTTTCATCCAGAACCAAAACTAATTAATATTTAATGTCTTTTTATGTGGAATAAAAAAGAGTTAAGATTATCTGTCATCAAAGTGTTGTACTTAACTTTAGGGTCTGGTATTGTAGTGAGCAGTGGAAATAAACTTGTTTGAGGAATCATGAAACTCTGCAGTCGATATCTGATTTTTGCCATGAAAACTGCTCTTGATTTAGGTATTAGACTTTTAAAACAAATTCCTCTTTTCATATATTACATCCCAACTGCAGTTTCCCCTCCCTCTTCTCCTCCCAGCTCCTCATCCCTGCTGCTCTGTCCCTCACATATATTTGTCTTCCATTGTCCTTCAGAAAAATCCAGGCCTCCCTGGAATATCATAAGTATTGAACTTCTATACATGTTTTATTTTCTGAAAAGGAAAGTAAAAATTTTCATTTTGTTTACATCGGGAAACTCACATATTGAAAATTACATAATTTTTTTCTTGCTCTAACTGTACATATTCCTCATTACACAATTATATTAATAATTTAAAGATATTGAAGATTTTATTCACTTATCATAGGTATTTAATGGTATATTCTACATTTTTGTATTAATAAGGATAATGTATTGCTGTTTTGGTATTTCCATTTTGTGGCATTACTTCACACAAGCTAACTAGGCCAAAATATCTTCTTCAGTTATTTACACTGATTTTTGTCAGCATAAATATTTTTATTGGTTATTTTATTTGTTTACATTTCAAATGTTATCCCCCTTCCTGGTTTCCCCTCCATAAATGTCCTATCCTTTCCACCCTCTACCCTGCTTCTATGAGGGTGCCCCCCCTTACTCCCCCACTCCCACTTCACCGCCCTAGAATTCTTCTATACTGGAGCATCAAGCCTTCACAGAACCAAGAGCCTCTCCTTCCACTGATGTCAGATAAGGCCATCCTCTGATACACATGTAGCTGGAGCCATGGGTCCCTTCATGTGTACTTGATTAGTAGTTTAGTCCCTGGGAGCTCTGGGGGGCTCTGGTTGGTTGATATTGTTGTTCTTCCTATGGGGTTGCAAACCCCTTCAGCTCCTTCAATCCTTACCCTAACCCCTCCATTGGTGTCCCTGTAATCAGTCTGATGGTTGGCTGCTAGCATCTGCATCTCTATTGTTCAGGCTCTGGCAGAGCCTCTCTGGGGACAGCCAAACCAGTCTCCTGTCAAGAAGAGCTTCTTGCCATAAGCAATAGTGTCTGGGTTTGGTGTCTGCAGATGAGATGGATCCCTAAATGGGGCAGTCCCTGGTCCACTCTTTGTCCCTGCATTTTCTTTATATAGGAACAATTCTGAGTTAATATTTTCGAGATGGGTTGGTGGCCCCATCCCTCAGCTAGGGGCCATGCCTAACCTCTGGATACGAACTCTACAGGTTCTCCCTCCCTTTTCTTGGGTATTGCAGCTAATGTCATTCACATTGGGTCCTGGGAGATTCTTGCTTTCCTGGCATCTGGGACTTTCTAGTGGCTACCTCCAGTTCTCCATTCCCTACTGCCATACACCTTTGTTCAATTTCCTGATCCTCTACTTTTCCCCAGTCTCCTTCCACACCTGATCCTACCCCCCTTTTCCCTCTGCCTCCTTCCTTCCTTCCAAGTTGCTCTCAGCTTCTACCTCCCAAAATTATTTTGTTCCCCCTTCTAAGCAGGACTGAAACATCCACACTTTGATCTTCCTTCTTCTTGAACTTCATGTGGTCTGTGAGTTGCAATAGCACTCTGAATGTGCCTGACCTTGACTGATCTGGGAAGTCAAGATAAATATTAAATGATGTTTTATATTGAATATTTTCTACAGATAATATTACCTTTGTATACAAAATAGGATACATTTCATGAACAAATGTTCTTTATAGTTTGTACATTTATGAATGGTTTGTATATTAGAGCAGAGCAAGTATATTCTATTTGAATATGTTTTACTTCAAAATAAATATTATTTTTCCACTTTTTCTAAGTTTTATTGCATTATAATGAGAAAAGTTACATGATTTCAATTTATCTGATTTTGTTAACATTTTAAAACATATTTTAAGTCAATAGAATTAAATCACATTCTTGTTTTCTTTTTGTACTCCAGCTCCTCCCAGAGACCCCCTTCAATACCTACAATATATTTTTTGTCATATTCTTTAAAATTTATAAAATATTATAACAATAAAAATGAGTATTATAAAAGTTGTTTGATATAAAATAACAATTTAACAGTCTTATGTAGATGCTTCTCTATGGCAATACTGAAATTACAAATATTTTTCCCAATATAAATTTTAAAGAACTCCAAATATATTAACTGTATATTTCAAAATAATACTAATATTTTCTTAAATGAACATAAATATATAAAGTGTTTTTGTTTGTTTGTTTTATATTTATTAGAGCTTAAAATCTGGGCTCTTACTGTGGTAACTTGATACAAGAGTTACAAACGTCAAGCAAAGCATTCAGTCTTATTCTTTTTTGTTCTCTTACAAAGCCCCTCTCAATTTAATTGTCTACATTTCTTTTGGGTATATAAATACTTTTAAAATATGTAAGCTGTTCTGAAAACCATAGTATAGTGTAAAAACATGAAATAAACAATACTACTAATAGAGAGGCTGAGAGAGGCGAAGCAAGATCTCAAGACCATTATGTTGTACACAGCAAGACATTGTCATGAACAAACAAGCAAAAAGTGTATATGGATTGTGTAATATTGGACCTATTTCTCCAATTACCAAATTAGAGAGACCATTGGATGACAGTCAATAAATTTCTAATTCCTCATATTTTTGGATTTCATTCGATTAGGATATGTTGGTAATACTAATTTTTATATTAAGATATTGAGAAAAGGTAATTGTCACTTCCTGTTGTTTGTGTTGTAAAAGGTGGAATTAGGTTTATGTGGATTTGTTGACAGATTACTTTCTTGCTTCTTCTAGGGTATAGTTTTGCTCCTTATATTGATGTTTTCCATCTATTATCCTTTGTAGGGCTGGATTTGTAGAAAGATTTTGTGTAAATTTTGTTTTGTCATGGAATATCTTGCTTTCTCCATCTAAGATAATTGAGAGTTTTGCTGGGTATAGTAGCCTGGGCTGGCATTTGTGTTCTTGTAGGGTCTGTATGACATGTGCCCAGGATCTTCTGACTTTCATAGTCTCTGGTGAGAAGTCTGGTGTAATTCTGAGAGGCCTGCCTTTATATGTTACTTGACCTTTTTCCCTTACTGCTTTTAAAATTCTTTGTTTATTGGATTTGGTGTTTTTATTATTATGTGATGGGAGGAATTTCTTTTCTGGCCCAGTCTATTTGGAGTTCTATAGACTTCTTGTATGTTCATGGGCATCTCTTTCTTTAGGTTAGGGAAGTTT
>JADRCC010147243.1:0-11153 GCA_019843855.1 Hylomyscus alleni
GGGGGGCCATGCCCATCCACTGGATATGGTCTCTACAGGTTCTATCTCCCCTTTGTTGGAAATTTTGACTAATGTCCTCCCTGTTGGGTCCCTGTACTTTCAAGTGCTTAGAAAGAGGGACTAAAGGATCCCGGGCCAGATGGCTAGTAAAGTTAGCTGAAATAGCAGAATTAGTGAGCTCCAGGTTTGGTGAGAGGTATTACCTCAAAAAATTAAAGTTTAGAGGGATCACAAAGATACCTGGCATCAGTCTCCAGCCTACACACACACACACACACACACACACACACACACACACACCTACCTACCATACACACATATGTACAAAAACAAATAAAGTAAAAAGTAAAAATACCCTCCAAGTGTTTTTCTCTCTTGGTCACAGGGAATTTGGAATCTTACTGGAAGAGAAAAAGTGACAGAAACTCCCTATTTACTGATTATCTGATTTATTAGTTTGTTACTTCCTCTTATCCTAATGGGATAATAAGAGGAATGTCAGGGGTAGGGATGTGGATGGTTCCTGCTCCGTTAGATTGTGAAAACACCTGTAGGTTCTTCTTCATGTGGGGCACCAGGAGTTTATCAGAGGAATATTAGATCAGATCTTTGTTTTTAAGACACGGTTGAAACTGAAGACTTGTACTGCTTTTCTCTAACTAAATGAGACATAAAGACAGGTTTGATTTTAAGAGTTAAAATTTTTGATATTCCTATAACTACTAAATGGGTTGATAGAAGAATCACAAAAGCACAAAATCCACTTACGTCCCTCTCTTACTCTCACTTCTTCAGTGGTTTCTATGGACCTTTAGTATAAAGTCCAGCAAAAACTCATGATTCCGTGGTCTGTTAGGGTCCTCATGCTCCGCTCCTATCACCTGCCTGACATTTTTCTCTCCCTCGCATCCTGTTGTTCAATGTGTTGCACCCAAATAAAACTATGTTCTTTTGTTTTCCATAAAACACCAAGCATGATGCTGTCCCAGGGCCTTGGCACCTCGGCTTTATAGGCTGGGAATGCTTCACTGATACGTAAGTTAGGACTCAGTCTCACTTAAGATTCTCTATTTTCAGGTGAAGTTAGCTTGTGTCAAGTTGACATAAAACTAGCCTTTAAAAAGACCAAAATAGAACAAAATGTATATTTTAGACTTTGCTTTCAAAATGCCAACATAATAGATCACATAAGTGCTTAAAAATGAAAAAGACCAAAAAGATTCAATGTTGCAGGATTTTCCCTGTCCAATTTACATTAGGGCAGCAGGAGGCCTGTGATCAGACAGGGAAAAGGGAGGCAGAGCTAAGAGCTGCAGACACAGTATCTCAGGAGAGAGAAGAGGGAAGGAAAAATGGAGGCAGATATGAACCAGCATGGTTTTAACCAGCCACAGGTAGTTATGACATCATAAGGTTAGAATAATCAGGATAAAACTTTTATCATTATCTATTGGTTCAGAAATTATAATATTGGTATCTTGTAAATTGTGATTTTATTGATACATAAATCTGATTTGTTGATTTTAAGGATCAAGAGTTTTGCTTTACTTGGTTACTGGAATGTGAGACCGCTGATGGCTGAGAGGGAACTAGCGAGTCCAGGGACAAGCAAGCCAGATGCTGTGGTAGCTAGCTGGAGAGAGTTGTTGTTGGTGGTGGCAAGAGCAGGAGAAGACTGCTGCCCCACTGGGGAGTTGGCAGGCTGAGAGAAGCAGGAGCACAGAGAAGTTGGCAGGTTCACTTTTCTAATATTTCCCACAACAGTGCAAGTAAAGTAGTCAGGAAGAAACTACAGAATCAAGTAATCATATGTACAAGTAGATAAAAGTATTCACTGTTTACTACATATAAATATATGGTAACACTTTAAATTCAAGTAGAGGAATTTCTAGCAATAGTAATATACATCATATCATATACCATATATCATACATCAATCATATATCATATCATATATGATAGAATTCTGTCTATAACAACACTCAACTCTACCTTCTTTCCCAGTTTTTTCCTATACTTGTCATTGCCACGTGTGTTTGTATGTGTATCAAATTCTCCTTGTTCATTGCTTTTCCATAAATTTGGCCTGACTAGTGCTGGAAGTTCATTAGTCATAAGTACTAGATTCTCTAGTTATTAGACCAGTGCCTAGTACAAGATGGGCTTATAGTGAACAGCTTATTAAATAAGTAACATAAGTTCCTTGTGTTCTTGTGGAGATTTAAAAGTCTATTCTTTTTCTTGCCCAGTTCCACAATACCTCTTTAAATCCTAGATTTTGCAAACTATATTCATAATAAAGCAGAAAAATGAAACAGGAATAGATTTCTTCAATTTCCAAGGAAAGCCTCAAATTAAATCATATTCTACTTTTTGTTCTCACAAATAATGTGAGAGAAGTTTTGCATATAGACTAAAATAAGTGACTCCCAGTACCAAGTTAGAAAATTTTAGGTTATACAGAGGAAGCAATCCCATTAAATGTGAAAATTAGCACTGTAAGGATCATTTCTTTCCAGATAAAAATAGAACTACTATTAAAGTCTCATAGAAAGCATACTCCTAATAAGAATTCTAACAACAGAACTTTCAAAAAAGATTCAAGGAAGCTACTCCACATTGCTTCAATATAAATAACCATTAACATCCACCATTCAACATTCTAATGAGCTGTATTAAGATTCCCTTCAAAAGACGATAACACTTAACTTTCTGAGAGAAGGACATTACATGAAAATGGGCTTATTTTCCCTTATATTACACCTTGTGAAATTTCTTTTCATTCAGAACATGGAAAATGAGGTAACATAGATAGACAACTTAAGAGAGATGATTTATAAACCACTTCTGCAAAGACATAGACAATAATCTCAGTCCATTCCCAATGAAAGCTAGGATGGTAAATTCAGTCTTTCAAGATCCAGTATACTGTGGTGACTTCACTCACTCAGGTAGTACAGATGGTAGCCTTGCTTAAGTGAGGAGGTGAATTCAGATGGAAGTATGCAAGAGAAACATGGTATTGAGCAGATCCAAGGTGTAGGCATCAGAAAACCAAACTGAGATTAAACTAATGCTGCAGTTGCAATGAAGTCTGGCTTGCAAAAGGGTTTGCCTACTCATGAAAACATTTCCCCTGTGGAGGACAGTTAGTTTTTTCTAAGAACTGCAAAGGAACCAGTTGACTTTTGTTTTATGTCTGTTTGGGATTTTATTTTATTTTATTTTATTTTATTTTATTTTATTTTATTTTTGAAGGGAGTGTGCTAATTAGTGAGTAGTCACTTTTAATTGACAAGTCATCAATGAGCGCAGGACCCTTGTGTTTCCCAGTGTAATATCAGTTAGACTTAAGGCCATTCATCAGTTGATCTAAGACCCAGAATCTGGATTATAATTCTACATTAAAAAGAAAGAAACCTGGGGCAATGGTGCTGCACACCTTTAATCCCAGTACTTGGGAGACAAAGACAGGCAGATCTCTGTGAGTTTGAGGGCTCTACAAAGATAAAGCCAGGTCAGCCTAGGCTACATAAACAAACCCTGTCTCAGGGTTACAAATGAACAAACAAACAAACAAACAGATTAAGTAAATTGAATTTCTGATACAAAGGTGCCACTACCATCAGTCCCTGACAGAACTTTTCTGAAATTACACCTCACAAAATAATTTTAGAAGCCAAGCATAATAATCTCTATCCAACATTGTTAACTTTAAGAAAATGCAAATACAATGTACAGAGGTAAAGAAAAACATGAAAAGAACCTAACTACTTGCATAAACTATGATTTTGCTCTAAGAAATTTGGTAAGGAACTACCAAAAAATACTTTATGTTAGGAAATAAATACAGCAAAACATATGACATAACATCATTGGGAAAGTAATTGTAGTTCTGGGTAGCGTTGCTGGAGTTTAAAAGATAAATTTTATAATAAAAACCACTTATACCATCATCAAAAATAAAGTATACTCACAGAGTATTCAGCACTAAGATTTAGCCCTAATGAAAAGTGTTGGTACTTTTCAGTGGTAATGACCTGTAGAGTAGATTCACTTACAGTGATAAATTAGCCACTCTAATGAAGGAGGTGGTGCATGTGTGTGGATAAATTACCTTGGGAATCCCCTGTACTTTCTTCTCAACTTCCCTGAAAAACTGAAAACTACTCTTTTAAAACAAAATTCAATTTAAGTCATTCAAATCATAAAACAGTATTCTTTGGAATAGCTATATAAAAGATAGTATTTGATCATCTCTGTCTCTGATTTAAAACAATTAATTCTACTAGAGTGCTATTTTGGGAGACAGAAACATATGGAAATGGCTTTTAAAGAGGAATATGAGAAAGTGTTTTAAAGGAGGAAAACTGTTATAAAGGAAAGACATAAGTTACAATAATAGCAAATGGTTTCAAACACAGTGCATGTAGAAATTTTACAACTTGACATGAGACTATCTAGATATGAAAATGAGATACAATGTATAATAAATAACAATGACACATGGGGCAAATGTGAATTTAAAACCATATCAAGGAAAGGAGAGATGCCTCTGGTTAAGAATGCTTGCTGCTCTTGCTGTTGACAGAATTATGTTCCTAGCTTCCACATGGGATCTTACAACCATCTATAAATCCAGTACCATGTTATCCAACATTCTCTTTAGGTCTCCAAAGACAATGGACATGCAAGTGCCATACCTAAAATAAAATTAAATTAAATGCTAAAAATGAAAATTGTCAAGTTACCTGCACAAGATCAAACAATTCAATAGTCTACCATGGATCTTGCTTTCGCTGCTAGCTAAGGATATTATTGACAGTTGATAGCTTTTGGGAGTATTGGTTTTCTTTAAATGTGTGATCTTTGGTAAGTCAACCATGCTTTAGTGAATGATCCCACACTGAGTGGTACATGGGCAACACAAATTGCATTAAGTTAAGAGAGGATGGAGGTGGGGTTGAATCTGAGATGACTTAAGAGAAAAGAGAGGAATGAACATGATTGGAAGGCATTATATGTATGTATGAAATTCTAAAAGACTTAAAAATACTTTATTAAATAAAAAATTTCAAGGAAAAGAACTGTGTCAAGGGCAAATTCACAAATGCTAGCATCAATACAACTGATAGACTACAAGCTACCACATACTGACAAAAACATAACTCAATAGAAACTTTCCCACACAACTAGTCTAACTGAATTTGATTTAAAAGTACTGAAAAATTGCTGGACAATGATTCAGCAATATGTACTTCAGTTGACCATAGACATAGTTTATGGACCTGTTTTTCCACTACTAAATATGAGCAAAGGGAATTCATATATTGATGCACAGAGTGATATGTGAAGGTGTGTGCAGAATATTTCTAAGAGCTCAAAAATGCGTAAAGCAAATGTTTACCAACAGTAAAATGGCTAAATACACCTTGGTAAGTTTATGAAATGGAATACTAAACAGTAATATAAGTAAGTCATCAGAAGAAATCTATTAACACAATTTTAAAATAAATAAAACACTATAATCAAAAGCAGCTTGGGTGAAAACGATTCATTTCAGCTAACAATTCTTATATCACTCACTGTTCCTCACTGAGGGAAGACAGGGGAGGAACTCCATGCAGAAAGCTATAGATGGTAACTGAAGAAGCCATGGAAGAACACTGCTAACTGGATTGTTTCCATTGCTTGTTCAGTCTGGTTTCTTCTATATCTCGGGGATACCTGCGAATAGATGCCATCTCCCTCAGTGGACTGTGCCCTCCCATGTAAAGAATAAATCAAGAATATGCCTTACAGGTATGCCTACAATGTGGATGATGGAAGAACTTTCTTAGCTGTGGTTCCTACTCCCAAATAACTCTAAAATCAAGCTGGCAAAAGATAATTTTAATTTCAAAGAAGCGATTAGGGCAAAACAGTTATTTATGATATAAAGCACCTGAAGACAAACAGTTATTAAACATCAAAAGACAACAGAGGGACTTCTGAGATTCTGATGGTATTTCATTACTTGATTCAGGAAACAGGACCAACAAACATTTTATTTGTGTCTTTCTATTTTGTGGTGCTTTCGGAAAATGTTAGTTTAACAATGATACCATATCTCAAGAAAACATTTTTTAAGGTATTGAAGGATTATGTGGACAAGACTGGAGGGAGAGAGTACTGGGAGAGATGCCTGAAATTGCTGGGTATTTGGAGAGCAATGGGAAAAAATCTACTTCATTGGAAACTCCTTGGAATCTACAAGAATGACCTTAGCAAAGTCTAATAATGGCATATATGGAGCCCAAACTGCCCATCTTCTATAACCAGGCATGGCATTTAGCTGTGGGACAGGGACACCAACCCAGGCACAAAAATTTTGACCTACAATCTGTCCTTTCCTGCAAGACATCTTGGGCATGGGTGGTACAGAACTTGTAGGCTTGGTCGACCCATGACTGGTCCAGCCTGAGGCCCAAGACACAAGAAGTCCTCTGTTGATACTGCCTTGATGTCCAGGAATAAAAGGCAGGACAGCTTGGAGACTCAGGATAGAACTAAACATGACTGGTGCCAAAAAGAAAGAAAAAATCAATTAAATGATTCCTAATGATATTCCTCTATACTCATAGATCAGTGCCTAGACCAGTTAGCATCAGAGGGGCATCATCCAACAACCAATAGGAACAGATACAGAGACTGACAGCCAAGCACTAAGTGGAACCAGGGAACCTCACAGAAGGGGGAGAAGGGCAGTAGTAGTCAGAGGAGTCTAAGACCCAAGAAAACGTGGCTCACATGGCCCACTGAAACTACTAAGCAGGACTCATAGGGGCTCACAAAAACTGAACCATAAACAGGAATGCTGTACAGGTCTACGCTAGATCCTCTGCGCATAGTTTATAGTTAGGTAGTTAAATGTAGCTTGGTGGTTTTGTGGGGCTTCCAACAGTGGGAGTGGAGGGTGTCTGTATCTTTTCCCTTTGCTTGGAGACCCTTTTACTCCTACTGGCTTGCCTCATCCAGGCATGATAATGAGGGTTTCTCCCTAGTAGTATTATATCTTCTTAAGTCATTTGTGGTAGCTATCCCTAAGAGGACTGATTTTTGTTGTTAATTATTAGTTGTCCATTTTCATCTCTTAAATAGAAAGAGTAAAGGACTATTTGGCTGAGAAGTCATTCAAATGATTCTTAGGTCTTAAAATCAGACTGGAAATCTGAAGTTTAACAGGAGGGTCTACAGGTTCATACCCAGTCTAGATTTAGTAGCAAGACTCTGGTGTGCATGTAAACTCAAACAATAAAGTTGAGATGGTGGGTTCACAACCCAGTACTCTACAAACTGAGATGATTTCAAATTTAAGGCCAGCTTTGCTACAAAACCAGACCCTGTCCAAAATAAAACCACGATATTACTAACATAAATCAGGTTCAGTTAATAAAAATAATGCAATTAAACCTAACAGATCTTTAGAGGCCATCATAGGACATCCATTCCTGAGATCAATGAGACAGAAATATTTACTCTCTGCTATAACAGAGCTGGATTGTTTTTTCTCTTTGAATCTCAAATTATGGCCTTTTAAAGGTAAACTTTTTAAACTCAAATCATCTGATTATAAAAATAAAAATAAAAAATAAAAACATCAAATGGATTTTTAATTATAAAAAAATAAAGTATTGAAAAGGAAATCAAAATCTACACTTAAACTAGGGTATATGAAAAGCCATAACAAAGACAGGAAATGATTTTTTTTTTATTTAGCTTGACATCACAAAACTGAAAAGAAAAAAAAAGGTGAGAAATTGTTTGATTAAAGCAAAGAGTCCCCAGGTTCTGAGAATGAGTCTCTGGGTCAGTACTGAGAATATGGAGAATGAGCTACTGCTTTGCTATAGGGCCTTACTGCATACTACAGAACTATTCTTGGCCCCCATCACTACCCTCCATTTGATATAGTTTCCCTCTCTCCCATCAGCAAGAAGAATACTTCCAAAGATTGCTGCTATTATATCTGTAGGCATATTTTGGCTGGCAGGTCAGTGTTGTTCCTCATAGTTTCCTAAGCTGGATAAGATGGTTGATAACTTTTCACCCCCAATACCTTGCATAGCATCTCCAGTACTATATTAATAGTCAGCAAGGAGGTTGCTTCTAGCTTGGTTTCAAGTTGATTTCTCTGTGTCCTCTATCTGAAATGTATGTTATCATCAGCCAGAGAGGTTCTTATCATGTAGTTCTGTTGGGTAACTAACTGTCTTAGTCAGGGTTTCTATTCCTGCACAAACATCATGACCAAGAAGCAAGTTGGGGAGGAAAGGGTTTATTTGGCTTACTTCCACGTGTCTGTTGATCACCAGAGGAAGTCAAGACTGGAACTCAAGCAGGTCAGAAAGCAGGAGCTGACACAGAGGTCATGGAGAGATGTTCCTTGCTGGCTTGCTTCTCCTGGCTTGCTCAGCCTGCTCTCTTATAGAACCCAAGACTTCCAGCCCAGAGATGGCACCACCCACAAGGAGACCTACCCCCTTGATCACTAATTGAGAAAATGCCCCACAGTTGGATCTCATGGAGGCACTTCCCCAACTGAAGCTCCCTTCTCTATGATAACTTCAACCAGTGTCAAGTTGACACACCAAACTAGCCAGTACAGTAACTATGGGGCATTGAACGAGACTGGTCCCACAGACTGCTTGAATATTTGGTTCATCCCTAGTTGTTGGAGCTGTTTGGGAAAGATTATGAGCTGTAGCCTTGGAGGAGATGTATATATAACCAAGGGTGGGGTCTGAAGTTTCAAAGACTCATACCTTTCCCAGTGTTCTCTCTGCCTGTTTGGGGGCTAAGATGAGGGCTCTCTGCTGCCGCTCAACCACCATGCCTGCCTGCCATGTTCATTGCCATGATGTTAATGGATTCCTATCCTTTTGGACTGTTATCCCCAAATAAACATTTAATTCTGTAAATTGCCTTTATCATGTTGTTCTATCATGATGATAGGAAGTTAATTAATACAGCAACCAAGAGTAGTAGCCTCAGTCTTTATTGTTTGGAAATTACTGGGAGTTCCTTGGTCAACAATTAATTAGGCTATATCCCACCTGGGGTTTTGGTTTAAGCAGTTCTATATGAAAAATGAGGGTACTGGTATGGTAAACCATGGATTTTATCAGATTAAATATTTATTTAAATTTACTAACATTTTTATGATTTCTACAATGAATCATGATTTTCTCAATTTTTAATTCTTTCATTTTAATTTTCTGTGGCATAACTCAATCAGGATTAAGTAACTTGTCTAGAAGAATTTTTTATAAGCAATACTATTGTGAGTTTAATTTAGTTTTATGTACTTGTAATGTACAAGTGATTTTAAAATAATACATCTTGGAAAGCTGGTATGGTGGGGTATAGTGCTACTCCCTAGCACTTGCAAAGTTCATGCAGGCAGACCAAAAATGTCAGAAGAGCCTGAGCTATGCAGTGAATTTGGAGCCAGCCTGAACTGTGTAAAACAAGCATCAATCACAATTACAGCATATTTCTCCGTGGACATGATAAAGCCCAGTGACCTCGGAATGTTGTATTTTAGGGCTTCAAAGGAAACAAACAAACAAGGGTGTGTAATGGGACCAATATGAGCCAAGGACACAATGCAGGAAATGATTGGAATAAATCTCATAAGTTCTTTCCTTCTCACAGTTTGTGAGAACATTTTTTTTATTTTCTAAATAATATTTAATGAACAATCAAAAACAACAAGAACAAACCCCTGTTGCCTCCCCCCTCCCCATGCCCACCACCCCATCCTCTCCCACTTATCAGCCCTGTCATTCCCTTACACTGGGGCATAGAACCTCCACAGGGCCAAGGGCCTCTCCTCCCCTTGATGACCAACTTGGCTATCCTCTACTATACACATGCTGCCAGAACAATCAGTCCCACCATGTATAGTCCTTGGTTGGTGGTTTAGTCCCTGGGAGTTCTGAGGGTATTGGTCAGCCCATATTGTTGTTCGTCCCAAGAGGCTGCAAACCCTTTAACTCCATTGGTTCCCTCTCTAACTCCTTCATTGGGGATCCTGTACTCAGTTCAATGGATGGCTGTGAGCCTCTACCTCTGTATTAGTCAGGTACTGTCAGAGTCTCTCAGGAGACAGCTATATCAGACTGGAGTGCCCTTCCTTCAGTCTCTGCTCCATAGTTAGTCTCTGCAACTCCTTGCATGGGTATTCTGTTCCCCCCTTTCAAGAAGGAATGAAATATCTTCCTTTTTCTTGAGTTTCTTGAGGTTTGTGGGTTGTACTTTGTGTATTCTGAACTTCTGGGCTAATAACCACTTATCAGAGAGTGCATACTATGTGTGTTCTTTTGGGATTGGGTTACCTCACTCAGGATGATATTCTCCAGATCCATCCATTTCCCTAAGAATTTCATAAATTCATTGTTTTTAATAGCTGAGTAGTACTCCATTGTGTAGATGTACCATAATTTCTGTATCCATTCCTCTGTTGAAGGACATCTGGGTTGTTTCCAGTTTCTGGCTATTATAAATAAGGCTGCTATGAACATGGTGGAGCATGTGTCCTTATTACATGTTGAAGCATCTTCTGGGTATATGCCCAGGAGTGGTATAGCTGGGTCCACCGGTAGAATTATGTCCAATTTCCGGAAGAACCGCCAAACTGATTTCCAGAGTGGTTGTACCAGCTTGCAATCCCACCAGCAATGAAGAAGTGTTCCTCTTTCTCCTCAACCTCTCCAGCATCTGCTATCACCTGAGTTTTTTATTCTAGCCAATCTGACTGGTGTGAGGTGAAATCTCAGAGTTGTTTTGATTTGCATTTCCCTGATGACTAAGGATGTTGAGCATTTCTTTAAGTGCTTCTCTGCCATTCGGTATTCATCAGGTGATAATTCTTTGTTTAGCTCTGTACCCCATTTTTTAATAGGGTTATTTGGTTCTCTGGAGTCTAACTTCTTGAGTTCTTTGTATACAATGGATATTAGCCCTCTATCAGATAAAGGATTGGTAAAGATCATTTCCCAATTTGTTGGTTGCCGTTTTGTCCTACTGACAGTGTCTTTTGCTTTACAGAAGCTTTGCAACTTTATGAGGTCCCATTTGTCAATTCTTGATCTTAGAGCATAAGCTATTGG
>JADRCC010147244.1:0-10685 GCA_019843855.1 Hylomyscus alleni
AGCAATGTTAGATTTTGTCAAATGCTTTCTAAGCATCTAATGAGATGATCATTTGGTTTTTTTCTTTGAGTTTGTTTATATAGTGAATTACATTGACGGATTTCTGTATATTGAACCATCCCTGCATTCCTGGGAAGAAGCCTACTTGATCATGATGGATAATCATTTTGATGTGTTCTTGGATTTGGTTTGCAAGAATTTTATGGAGTATTTTTGCATCGATATTTATAAGGGAAATTGGTCTGGTGTTTTCTTTCTTTATTAGGTCTTTGTGTGATTTTGGTATAAGAGTTATTGTGGCTTCGCAGAACAAACTGGGTAGAGTACCTTCTGTTTCTATTTTGTGGAATAGTTTGAGGAGTATTGGTATACGGTCTTCTTTGATGGTCTGATAAAACTCTGCACTAAACCCATCTGGTCCTTGGCTTTTTTTTTTTTTTTTTTTTTTTTGGTTGGGAGACTATTAATCACTGTTTCTATTTCATAAGCAGAGATGGGACTGTTTAGATTTTTTATCTGATCTTGACTTAACTTTGGTACCTGGTATCTGTCTAGAAAATTGTCCATTTCATCCAGGTTTTCCAGTTTTGTTGAGTATAGGCATTTGTAGTAGGATCTCATGATTTTTTGGATTTCTTCAGTATCTGTTGTTATGTCTCCCTTTTCATTTCTGATCTTGTTAACTGTGAACTCTAGTTAGTCTGGCTAAGGGTTTATCTATTTTGTTGATTTTCTCAAAGAACCACCTCCTGGTTTGTTTGAGTATTTATATAATTCTTTTTGTTTCTATTTGGTCGATATCTGTCCTGAGTTTGATTATTTCCTGCCTTCAACTCTTCTTAGGTGAATTTGGTTCTTTTTGTTCTAAAGCTCTCAGATGTGCTGTCAAATTGCTGGTGTATGCTCTCTCCAGTTTCTTTTTGGAAGCACTTAAAGCTATTAGTTTTTCGCTTAAGACTGCTTTCATTATGTCCTATAAGAATGGGTATGTTGTGGCTTCATTTTCAATAAACTCTATAAAGTCTTAAATTTCTCTCTTTATTTCTTCTTTGACCAAGTTATCATTGAGTAGAGTGTTGTTAAGCTTCCAATTGTATGTTGGCATTCTATTGTTTATATTGTTATTAAGAGCAGCCTTAGTCCATGGTGATCTGATAGGATACAAGGAATTATTTCAATCTTCTTGCATCTGTTCAGGCCTGATTTGTGACCAATTATATGGTCAATTTTGGAGAAGGTACCATGTGTTGCTGAGAAGAAGTTATATCTTTTTGCTTTAGGATAAAAAGTTCTATAGATATCTGTTAAATCCATCTGTTTCATAACTTCTGTTAGTCTCACTGTGTTTTTGTTTAGTTTCTGGTCCATGATCTGTCCATTGCGGAGAGTGGGGTGTTAAAATCTCACACTATTATTGTATGTGGTGTAATGTGTGCTTTGTGCTTTAGTAACGTTTCTTTTATGAATGTAGATGCCCTTGCATTTGGAGCACAGAGTTTCAGAATTGAGAGTTCATCTTGGTAGATCATACCTGTGATGAATATGAAATGTCTCTCCTTTTTTTATTACTTCAGGGAGAAAGTTGATTTTATTCGATATTAGAACGACTACTCCAGCTTTTTCTTTTTTCTTGCAACCAGTGGCTTGGAAATTTGTTTTCCAGTCTTTTATTCTGAGGTAGTATCTGTCTTTGTCACTGAAGTGTGCTTCCTGTATGCTTACATACCCAGGCTGATAGTCTATGTCTTTTTATTGGGGAACTGAGTTCATTGCCATTAATAGATATTAAGGAAAAGTAATTGTTGCTTCCTGCTGTTTTTGTTGTTAGAGTTGGAATTCTGTTCATGTGGCTATCTTCTTTTAGTTTTGTTGTAAGATTGCTTTTTCTAGGATGTAGTTTCCCTCCTTGTGTTGTAGTTTTCCATTTATTTTCCTTTGAAGGACTGGATTTGTAGAAATATATTGTGTAAATTTGGTATTATCATGGAATACTTTGGTTTCTCTATTTATGGTAATTGAGAGTTTTGCTTGGAATAGTAGCCTGGGCTGGCATTTGTGTTCTCTTAGGATTTGTGTGACATGAACCAAGGATCTTCTGACTTTCGTAGTCTCTGGTGAGAAGTCTGGTGCAATTCTGATAGGCCTGTCTTTATATGTTACTTGACTTTTTCCCATAGTGTTTTTAATATTCTTTCTTTGTTTTGTGCATTTGGTGTTTTGACTATTATGTGGCGGGAGGAATTTCTTTTATGATCTACTATTTAGAGTTCTAAAGGCTTCTTGTATGTTTATGGGCATCTCTTTCTTTATCTTAGGGAAATCTTTGAGATTTCTTTATTGTTTCTACTTCCATTTTTAGGTCCTGGATGGTTTTGTGCAATTTTTTCACCCGTTTGCTTGTGCTTTGCTGTAATTCTTTACGTTTTTTTTTTTTTTGTTTTTTTTTTTTTTTTTTTTTTGTGTGTGTGTGTGTGTGTGTGTGTGTGTGTGTGTGTGTGTGTGTGTGTGTTTCCTCTTTAAGGGCTTCTACTTGTTTACTCGTGTTCTCCTGTAATTCTTTAAGGGATTTTTGTGTTTCTTCTTTAAGGAATTGAACCTGATTACTTGTGTTCTCCTGTGTTTCTTTAAGGGAGTTCTTCATGTTCTTCTTAAATTCCTCTATCACCAAAGTGAGATATGATTTTAGATCCAAATCTTGCTTTTCTGGTGTTTTGGGATATCCAGGACTTGCTGTGGTGGGAGTACTAGGTTCTGATGGAGCCAACTAGTCTTGGTTTCTGTTGATAAGATTCTTGCATTTGACTTTCACCATCTGTTGATCTCTGGTATTAGATGTTCTTGCTCTCTCTGGCTGGAGCTTGTTCCTCCTGTGGGTTTGTAAGCTGGTGTCAATACTTCTGGGAGGTCAGCTTTCCTCTGGTAAAACCCAAGCAGAGTGGGTTGTGGAACAGTCATCCCTCCTGAGTCCTGGGTAGAGAGCACACCCTGGAGACGGGCTCTCCACTCTCAGGAAAGATGCAGAGATGGCTGTTGATGTGCTGTTGCTCCTAGGTGTAGACTGAGGTAGAAAGGATCATGTTCCAGCTGCCCTGCCACTTCTGAGGCTTGTGCCTTCTGGTTGGTCCTGCCTTAGAAAGTCACAAGAAAGAAAATGGTGATCTCACTTGAGTCCCTGGGTTGGAACACTCCCTGGAGGCAAGCTCTCTGTTTTTGGGGAAGGGGCAGAGAGGGATGTGGATCTGCCTTCCCTCCTAGGTGTAGATGTAGGTAGAAAGAGTGCTGTCCTGGCTACCTTGCTACTCATGAGGCCTGTGCCTCCCAGCTGGTCCTGCCTTAGAAAGTCACCGG
Source organism: Hylomyscus alleni (assembly GCA_019843855.1). Classification (NCBI taxonomy): domain Eukaryota; kingdom Metazoa; phylum Chordata; class Mammalia; order Rodentia; family Muridae; genus Hylomyscus; species Hylomyscus alleni. The sequence goes on from JADRCC010147244.1 coordinate 3,349, forward strand.
AGAGAACTAAACAATTGTGTTTTTAATTTTTATTAAAATTAATTGTGTTTTTATTTTTAAATGTGAACAAAGCATGCTTGTAGTTCAAATACTTAATGAATGCATGTTGTATTACAAATCAAAACATTGTAAAGAATCAATAAATTGGCTCAATATCAACGAGAATATACTTCATGGGATGAATCAACCTTCAAAAATCTACCAGACTTCACTCTCAGAAGTAGCTTTTATTAGTTGGCTTGAATTGTTCCAGAATTGGACCAATTCCTATCTTGTTAATTTGAATATGTTGAGTTAAAACCAGTTAAGTAAAAGCATACACTGAAAGAGTTCTTTGGTCAGCCACTTGCCTAAACTCTGAGAATAAATGATCTGCACAAAGGTTTCTCCTGTACTAGTAGTAACTAGAAGATGAGAATGAACCTTCTATACAGGAAGAGATGGCACTAAGATAAATGGCATGGATAAATTTGAAAAGATAAATGTTATCTATATTAACTTTTTAATGCATAATCATTCCTAGTAGGCTTTAACTGCCACCTGAAGAGAGCCTAGAAGAAGAGGAATCTCAATTGAGGAAGCCACTGAGAGAGAAGTCTCAATTGAGGAATTGCTCAGATCATAATGGCCCATGGGTATGTCTGTGGAAATTTGTGATCTGCCATATCACCTCCAGTAGGATCTGTGTGCAAAGTGTCACAGACTGAGGCAATTGACCTCAAATGGGGGTGGCCTTCTGGAATTGGTTGTGGAACTCTTCACCAAAGACAAATTATTGAGTCATAGTTCTCATGACAATCTATCTGTTTTGCTTTCTCTTATTCCTTTTCTTATTTACATGTTCCTGGTAGCTTAGGTCAAGGTCTTAAGCAAGAATAATGAGTAAGAAACCATCCTTTGAGATGGGGTCACTAACATGATCTTATCCCTGGGGAAACCAATGCTATACTTTTAAAATCATTTACAAAATTACTATAATAGATAAAAAAATTTCCCAACAATAAAATGTGTCATCAGAGGTGGGTTTTGGTATATGGTAAAGAAAGCCTTAATTAGAAAGAATTAAAGTAATTTAAATTTATGCATTGAAGATTCATAAAAAAAAAATCAGGCATTAGATGTTAAATAATAATTGACCATATGGGGCTGGAGAGTTAGCTCAGTGGTTAAGAGCATGGACCATAAATATTAGTTATCCTGATCTTGGAAATATGTCACTACCTTGGACAACTGCCCCCACTGAACAAATCCTTTTAGAATTGTTATATTTTGATTTATATTAATAATGATGTTACCTGTTCTGTTTGTGATTCTTTCACTGGATACACTTGCTAAGAGATATTTTTGTCCTTTACTGTGACAAATGATTTTTGTTGGTATTTGTGCTCATTTCACTGGATACAGTTTCTAAGAGATGTAATGTTTGTGTTTTAACGTATAAAATCCATTGCTTGAGAGCTACAAAATACACTCAGATTCAAACTACCTCTGTGTTTGTTTCTGTTTGTCACCACCAAATCCTTACCCACCTGGCCTTGAGAACCCACATCTCACGGATCCTCATACCCAGCTGGGGTGGTTCATGGCAGTGATCCTTACTAGTTGGTGTAGGATGCTTCAGCCCATTATGGTCAGTACCATCCTTAGGCAAGTGTTCCTGAACTACACAGGTAGCTGCATTATTTAGCTGAGTTTAGCCTGCTATCTAAGCATGAGCCAAAGTAAGTCAGCATGTGACATTTCTTCATGGTTTCAATTGAACTTCTTTGGCTGTAAGTTGTTCATGATTGAGTTTCTGCCCTACCTTTCCACAGTGTTAAAATGTGACCTGTAAGTATAAATACACCCTTTGCCCCATAAGTAGCTTTTGATCATGGTGTTTGTCACAAAATCAGAAAAAAACCTAGAACAGATATGTTCACATAGTTTTCTACTCACAGAAGTCAAATATTCACTCTAATTTGTTAGTCTATTGTCTAGATTTTTTTTCTATAATCTATCATCTTTATCAGTGTAATATTTTTTTCTGAGAATCCCTATAGACTTGTAAGAGACTGACATTTTGCCCGAGGTCGCAATCAAGTTAATGGACATAACTTGTGATGATTTAAGGCAATTATTCAGGCAATTGTCCAATTGTGATCTGCCTATTTATGTTCAACCTGCCTTTTAGAGAATAATTTAACCAATCTTACAATACCTGGGATGTCCCATGCAATCAGCTTTTGCAATCTGTAAGATCTATAATATTAACTTATATCCTTTTGTGTCCCCAACCTAAAATAATGTCTGTGTGCATGCGTAGATTGTGGTAATTGTTGATGAAAACAGACAACAGAATAAAAGAAACTCTAAACAACAAATACTCCACACACATTGGAAACAACATTTGGGTATAGGTTGATGATAACTGGGTGAGACTTTGAGTGGTATTCTGGGTGAAGAAAAATTTTTTCTTCCTTTTGAAACTTTGTTAAAGACTTTTGTAGACATACACCTCTCATTGCTTTCCCATGCTATGTTTCCTGTGTTGTTCAGTAAATACATAGCAAAGCCCCTTTAGGGGCAGACAGCACAGAGTCTTAAGGGACAGATCAAACATACATAACAGATATAGGTCCAGCAGCCAATGATCACAAACTACAGCTAGAAAGGAGACACAAGGAGAAATGAAGAATTCAAATCTGGGCTCGATCTTAATCTAAACTGCTTCGAGAGTGTGTTGGCAAGTATTATATCTACTTTATAGAAGATAAAATTATTTTTGAAGAAGGAATCCCACTTAAAATACATGCCCACTGGATTGGCCTGTCAGAAACCTGTGGTATATTTTCTTGATAGATAGTTTATCTGAGAAGGCCCAGGTCATTGAGGGAAGTAGTGTTGGGAGGCCCACTCCAGCAGAGGTTTCTTTCTCATTCTCAGTTCTCCTTGAGGGAGTGGAGGGGGAGGAGACTCAGTGGACTGGAAAACTTTTTCTTAAGAATTATTTAGGGTTGTTGTCTAATAATAATAACTTTGCTTTTATCTGTGTTTAGATTACTTTGCTGCTGGAACTAACATGCATTCTGTATTTTTTCTGAAGCCAAAAACTGTAGTCTCTGGCATATAGTACCTTACCCTAAAACAGCAGGAGATTAAATAATGTAGCCTTTGTTCTTTCTCCACAGAAATTGTGTGGCTCTAACTTTCAGTCTGCTATTTGAAGTCACAGGAAGAAAAAGGGACACTTTGAATAGCAATTTTAGCATTTATTTTTAAGTTGTAAATGTTACCTTTGAAAGCTCTTTAAGAAGAAAAAGTAAAATAGAATGATCCTAAGTGAAAGAAGGGGTGCTAAAAAAACAGGGATAAAGAGAATAAGGCTAAGTGAGGACAAGAAGAATGAGAGGGAAGGAGGGAGGGGAAGAGAGAGAGAGAGAGAGAGAGAGAGAGAGAGAGAGAGAGAGAGAGAGAGAGAGAGAGAGAGAGAGAGAGAGTTCTCCTTGTCCTCAGCACTTATACATCTTTCAGAATACATGATCACGTGGTAAAAATTAGTCACACGTTTACACATAGATTCAAATCATAAATCAAATAAGAAGTTTACAACAGACAATGTTTACATGTATGTCTATTAGGAATAATTATCTGACTAAATTTCATCACCTGTCATAGCTGCACAGTTTCAAGTAGAGTTAAAAATCATAATTTAATTTTTGGTGAATTATTTTTATAGATAAACTCAGTCAATATTTTATCTTCTGTCACAGCACCTATAATAAATCACAGTTCCCTTTTTTGAGAACTCTGATTAATGGTTTTACAATCTCTTGGAATGTGCTCCAAGCAGGAGAAGCAATTAACTGGTGACAGAGACTGACAGAGGTCTCAGTGCAGTTTTGACTTTCAGAAAGGACCTAATAGCATTCCCACAATAAAAGAGCGTAATAAACACTGATATAATTTTAGTGCTTCTTATAGTATAGTCATTAAGGATTAATACAAGACAGTACCTCTTTGTACTTCTGTAGAGATCTGCTCAAAAGAGTGAGCTAATATCTAGTGATTGTTATATATGCTTAATAATAACAGGAGATCACATTATTAGCAAGAATCCTTCCTAAAATGATTTTTTCCTGGGCCTTTCCTCAGGGAGCAAATTTGTTATAGATTATTTACTAATCCAAAGTATTCTCATTTCAAAAGGATCACTTTGTAGTTATTAGCTTATCCTATGATGACTCCAACACCTCTGGGTTGTCATGAGAAAGCACGATGAGGAAGCCTTGGGAAGGAGTTCAGTAATCAGCACCACTCAATGGCTTCTGCATCGGCTCTGCCGCTAGATTTCTACCTTAGGCTCCTGCCTGCAGATATCCAGCCTCAGTGTGAGGAGGATCACAAGCAAAGAGGGAATCCAGCTGCACTGATTCAATAATGACTCGGTGTCAGTAGTGGACGCAAGCTATCAGTTCAAGAACTCTATTTTTCCCTGAGGATTCTCATCATTCTTACTTCTTTTTGTTTTTCATTCATTCTTCTTATTCTATTTCCTTCTTTCTTTTCATTATTTTGCCTTGTCCTTTTTCATTCTTTTACCTTTTACCCTCCAGAGAGCCTGAACTCAGTCTCTCATTTACTAAAGCTACATTGTCAAGTCATTGAACATTGTTAATATTTTGTTTAGAAATGATTACATTTGCATAAATTCTGAGTCCCTGATTAATAGTCTTAATCCTCACTTCCTTAAAACAGAAAAGAAACACAAAGCAAAGCAAATTTCCTCATAGTTTACATAACTTTGTTCACAGAGAGCTAGACACAGCACTTGCATTTTCCTGGTACAGTAAACAGCAGTCTTTAGCAACTACTTTCATGTAAGAACAGAAAGGTGACAGAATACTGAGGTTAAAATAATTTCTTACAGTGTTTAATATTTATACACATAAAGCATTTAGCTCTCTCTAATGTCCTTCGTGACATTGTGATCTCAAATACTTCAAGTACCTAGGAGAATGAAGTACCAAATTTTTAGATGTATCTATTAATTCTCTAATCTTTCTTTCCTTATCCCAGCAACTCCATAGCCTTATACACTCTCCTTCTAGTTCTATTTGTTTCTAGACTGTACACATGTGTTCCTCCTGTAAGATAACCCTACCTATCATTTGCCTGTTTTCTATTGATTTCTTCTTTTCCTATTCATTCCTTTTCTTCTTGAGACCACCTTAACTTTTGTTGAGGACATGTCTCAGTAGTTTCACAGTTCATGAGAATGGGAGGATTGGACAAACAGTCTCAATCAAAGATGCAGGTGCAAGCTCAAAAGGTGTTCTGAAGTTGTGTTCTGAAACAGTTTGCAATCTCTCCCTCTCTCCCTCCCTCCCTCCCTCCCTCCCTCTCTCTCAGATTTTCTCTCTTTCTCAGATTTTCTTTTTCTCTCTCTTTGTTCACCTCAATCCTTTTGTATTTTATTATTTTATTATTTTAACACACTTCCTTGTTATACAACAATACATAGGCAAAAGCCGTTTCATTGTTTCCCCCCAAGACCATTATTTTTTTTCTGTAAAACCCCATGTAACTATGCCACCAGAAAGCACAATGAACACCTAAATCTTCAGTTCAGTATGTGCCAAAGCAAGTTATACATTAAATTTTAACTCTCGGGAAAACCTCCAAATCATAGGTTTGTGGGCATAAACTTGCAGTTACAGCATTTTCATGAAAACAGAAAGATGCCAAGCAAGTTAGGATAATAATAACATTTTTAATTTGTCTAAATTTGCAGAATCACTTTATTAAGCTCATCCAAATATATATTTGTACAATGCTTTTGCAAACTCTTTTCCATATGTAATATCAATTCCCCTTGAAACATCCCCTAGGGCTCCTTCACAAGCTCAAATTTTTTTGTGTCCCAATTTCCTTAGGCAGGCAATGCCAGGGACACAAATCAACATATTCCAATTTTTCTAAGGCCATTTCACTAATCCAATGACCCCTGTCACTGTCAAAACTATTCTATCCATCTTTTATCTTTTTTATTATAAGTGTATATTCAATTTTCCTCAATAGTATTTCCGGATCACACTTTCTATGATAGAGATCTCCCATCTTTAGTGCTCTCACCATTGCTCACTAATCCAGTAAACTCAACTATTTCTTTTTATATCTTGCCCCTTGTATTTTCTATAGACATTTCTATCCTTAGTGACCTAAGTCCACTCTTCCTTTTCTTGGTGACTTCAATTCTCTTAACTACTAAATCTTGAGGTTTATCAACAAATTCCTGCTTTAAATATTTCCTGGTACAACTTAACCATTGTGAGTTGGCTAAGATTTCCCAGATAACAATTAAGACAGTCAGCTTTAACATCCAGAACCCCTTGTCCTGTCATGCCTAGGTTGGCTGCTTGAACAGTCAAGAGCGGAACATTTTGTGGCTGTAGACATCAAAGCTATTTCTTTCTCCAGTAATGCCTTTAACCCTTTTCCAGAAATGTTTTACCAAAATTATATTTGAGGACAAATATGGTGTGGAAAATTCAAAATAGAAAAGCATACAAGTAAGAAGAATGCCATCTGTACACTAGAAAGACAGAGACGAGTTATTCATATTGATGCTACTCCTGTAGCCAAAACTGTGACATGCAGGTACATTCACAACCATATTGAACCTGACTAACTCTCTATTCTTGATGTCCTCAAATTCACTCCGGCTAATTAACACACCAGACATGTGACCAGAAGATATGTGTATCTCCTCATATCATTCTAAATTCAAAGCCAAGTCTCACAATGAACAGTTTTTTACAAAAGAGCATGTAAGTTTTTATGGTCTCTGTGGTTATGCTGTCTAGATGCTTTCCCATGGCCTTGAAGGCCTCATCTTCATCCTCCACAACTTCGTGATCACCTCCATTTCTCATTCCTGAGAACCACATCTGTCTCATTTATTATTGCATGAGTACCTCTGAGTAATGGGGGAAGTATATTATCTAGAAAGGAAAATTGAAAGCAAAATAGAAAGTCAGCAGATAAGTCTTTGGACAAAAACAACCATCAGCACATGGTGGGAACTGTGGCCTGGCAATGTTCCAGGAATAGAATCAGTATCACATCTTCCATTATGCAGCCATGTTGTACCCAGCACCTGCTCTGACTTTGCTCAGGGATGGAGTGCAATCTGAGAGTTTTAAGCAGAAATAAACTCCTTCCTTCCTCCCTGTCTTCCTTCCTTCCTTCCAACCTTCCTTCCTTGCTTCCTTCCTTTATTCCTTCTTTCCTTTGTTCTTTCCTTTCTTCCTTCCTTCCTTCCTTCCTTCCTTCCTTCCTTCCTTCCTTCCTTCCTT
>JADRCC010147267.1:0-11957 GCA_019843855.1 Hylomyscus alleni
TTTTCTGTTGGCCATCCACTGCTGGGAATGTGCCCTACCCTTAAGAGTAGTTTGTTTACCCTATGAGACTCCCTTGGAGAAAATTAAATTTTCACTGGTAAGTAGCTGTCAATTGGAGAGAGAAGGGTAGAGGCATGTGTTGGCTTCTCCTTTCAGCTTTAGGACCCCATTTGCTGAAAACCTGTGCAGGCACTGTCTGTGTTGCCTCAGTCTGTTTGACTTATATGTGTGTCAATCCTGTTCATTTAGAGGGCCTTGATTGACCCTTGGATCCCCATTTTGTTTTAAATTCTCTGGGACAAAATGAGAAATATGCTAAAGCACCTCTCTTGTAGAAACCAAGTGCATTGGTTGTCTCAAGGCAAAGCACTGGTGTGACTGTTTGGAGTTTTCAGCTGAACTGGCTAAGTTCTCGTAGATTGTCATATTTACTTGAAAGAATGACTAATGTTATTCAGACTTGGGTATTTGGCAGACATTTTCTTGTAGATGAACTGAGTAAGCCTGTCATTCCAAGGAAAACAACTGTATTTATTTTTGCCAATGATAAAATTTGAGCGTTTAAGCAAAGATTAAATTTTGTAAAGCAAATATCATGACAGCTTTGCAACAGTTAAGAGATTCTTCCAATGAGGAAGATGGTGATGTGAATTAGTGTGGTTTTACTATAGAGGGAACATACCAAAATATGGGCACTGTACATTAGTCAGGGCACCGATGTGACCAATGAACATTCCAAGTGACCAGTGAACATTGCTAGTAAACCACAAATGGGCAGAAGATACATTAAAAAAACAAACAAACAAACAACACAGAAAAGCCAGTGGGGCTCAATGGAGCTGAGCAAGGAGGGTTCACAGATATGTTTCACACTGCACACTACATTTATTCTGGGAGAAACAACCACTGGTTAGGGTTTGGTGTCCTGTCCGAAAAGAATGTCTCAACTGATCTCAAAAGCACATTAAGTTCTCTTTCCTTTTTCTACTGCATATCTGCCTGAGCCTGGGTTTTCTTTATAAACAGCCAATGCAACATATCACAACCAAATAGAGACGTGAGAATCCAGCTGTGTTCTCTCAAGTCAGACATCAGAGACATTTGCAAAAATGTAAAAGAATGCTTCTCTTTTCAGCACAAGTATTGTTTTGGAAAATATAGCTATTTTCATACAAACATTTATATTTTCTTGTACAGCATTTCATATTTTAATTTAAAAATAAATAATAAACAGTTTAGTTTCTTCCTAATATTGTTAACATGGATAGCTATAATCCACATAAACCAATGTGCCTTGGAGGCCTCAGTAAACTGTTGTTGCTCTAGTTCACTATATTCTGGACTTATTGAAATGAAATTTGTATGAGTTGAAACTCATCATTTTTAAATGTATAATCAGTAGCGCTGAACACATCTCCAGGGTGCTGCAGCTGTCACCCCTCCCTAGCTCCCAAAGAAAAGGCCATGCCCATTAGGGGCCTACTCCTTCCCACCCTTGGCAACTACTCCTCTGCTCTCTGTGGACTTACCCTCAATGAGTTTTTAAAGTATACAGGTTCTGAAACAAAAAAAGATAATGAAGTACTGACCTAATATATGAAATCTCAGTTGTGCTGTATCTCAATCAACTGGCATAATCACAACTTGCAGGAATCACAGTTTCTTGACGACAATGATGCTGTACCCCCAAAGATATGGGGAGGATTAAATGGAAAGATGCTTGGCAGAGAGTAATATTCAGTAATTTGCAGCTCCTATCACTAAATCCATATTAGGTTTTCTGGAAAAAGAACAACTCTACTCCTATGACCTCTGTTTCTAAACACAACTGGCAAGCAGAGTGTAGTATGGTGACACATGCTTTTAATCTCAGTACTTGAGAGGCAGAGGCAGGCAGACCTCTGTGAGTTCTAGGGCCATCTGTTTACAAAGCAAGTTCCAGGACAACCAGGGTTACACAGAAAAACCTTATTTTGAAAAAGCAAAACCCACTACAATAATAACAGAAAGCTAAATATGCTTGGCATTCTTGGAGAGTGCAATCTAGGTTTCCTTCATATAGGTAGGGGAATCTGGTAGATGACTTCTCTCTCCATGGTCTACTCCTCTTATCCAAGAGAAGGAGTTCATTCTATTGGCTGTTCTACCATCATTTATGAGAATTAGCACAGCATCTATTGCCTACATCCTTAGCAGGTAGGATGTAGGGACAGGGACAGGGAATTGTTGGGGAAAGGGGGGGGTCACACTGGTAACAAGTTTGAAAAATACTTGCACACCTTCTCCTGGCTCTCATTTCCTGGGTGTGGTGTACAAAACATTCACACAGACTAGACTGTTGGCATGATGGATCCATAAGGTCTTCTTTTTGGGCAAGACTCATCACATCATAGCCTGTCCAGTACCTTCATGGGCCTGCTTTGTCTTTGTTCATTTGTTCCTTGTGCATGGGCCACTTGTCTTTGGAAAAGCAAAGGAACTTGCACCAAGTTTTTCTTCTAGAGTTCCATCCATCACATGATGCTGAAGAACCGAATTGACCTGTCCCACTGAAAAAAGACATGTATATTTGCCCCAGGGTTGCCTTGGAGGGACAACAGACAAGAGGCCTTGGCACTACAGCTGCATTTCTCTTCCCAAGGATGACATATATTGCTGAGTAGGTCATTCCTCTTTCTGTTCTTTTTAAATGATCAGTTGTTCCAAAAAATTCCAATAATAGCTCACTCAGCTTCCCAAGGAATTTAGCCTTTCTTAATTCTCTGTCACCCCTGCCTTTCTTGGGAAGTGGAATTGAGAAATATTATTACAGCCATTGTTTGCAATCCCAAGGTTGATTTCAAGGAAACCTTGGGCTGCAAAGCAGACATGGCAACAATCTTTAAATCACCTAGTTCATTCATGTAGAAGTTTTGGTGCAGTGTGAACAGCCCCTTTGAGTTATAGGCCCCAGGCCTTCTGCCAAAGATAAGATGATATGAGAGCACATACATACTTGGTCCCTGCATTCCTTAACCCCACCTCGGCTTGAGCCTTCTGTTAAATTTGCCTAGGCTTTTGGATACTTTAGAACATACTGCCTAGAAGGATATGACTGGGTAGCCAGCCATCACTGCTCATCGTGTATAAGCCCTAAAGAGTATTCCAATCACACAGTTCTGAAAGTTAGATAATGGACATACAAAATTAACCTCTTCACTAAGAAGTAGACAGTAGATGAGTGAGAAAAAGACATGGTGGTAAAGCAAGAAGCTATCAAAAGGTCTCTCAGGTCCTTTCACAAGATATTGTGGGACTTTTTAGTATCCAGTTACCAAGGTGACCTTTAATTCATCTGAGTATAGGACTGTGAGCCAGTTTACAGTACTAGATACTGAGACCCAGAAAATTATTGATTGCTCACAACCATTGCATAGGAGTAGAGATGGCTCCAAATTTAACTTTCCACCTCACCTTTGTATTCTGTCTGCTTCCTGTAAATTAAATGAACACTGATAGGTTATCTTAAGATAAGAATGCAAGGGGGCTGGAGAGATGGCTCAGCAGGAAAGAGCACTGACTGCTCTTTCAAAGGTCCTGAATTCGGATTCCAGCAACCACATGGTAGCTCACAACCATCCGTAATGAGATCTGACGCCCTCTTCTGGTGCGTCTGAAGACAGCTACAGTGTATTATGCCTGAGCGAGCAAGCCCAGAGCAAATGGGCTAGAGTGAGCAGAGGTCCTAAGTTCAATTTCCAGCAGCCACAAGATGGCTCACGGCCATCTGTACAGCTACAGAATACTCATACACATAAAATAAGTAATAAAAAAAATTTTAAAAAAGATAAGAATGCAAATGGAGATCATTCCCATAATTTACTCATACTCACTACACAAATATGAACATAGCCTTATGCTCAATATATGATATATTGTATATAATTTCGATAGATAATTGAATATACTGTCTCTCAAAATTATAAACAGAGGATGAGGTTTGAGTTTATAAATTCAAGTCTCTGGGTGAGATATTTACTATACTGTGTAATACTCTGCCAAAATTTTCTCCTTGATTCTATACCATAACACAAGCAGCTCCTCCATATCTTTTTAATATAGAGGTTAATAAGTGTTTAAAGAAGAGTTATAGTCCTTACATAAAACTTATGGCAATGATAGGCCGGGCGGTGGTGGCGCACGCCTTTAATCCCAGCACTCGGGAGGCAGAAGCAGGCAGATTTCTGAGTTCGAGGCCAGCTTGGTCTGAGTTCCAGGACAGCCAGGGCTAAACAGAGAAACCCTGTCTCGAAAAAAAAAAAAAAACAAAAAAAAAAAACCAAACAAACAAAAACAAAACAAAACTTATGGCAATGATAAACACTCTTGCTTAGGTCCCAATGTGGAACCTCAAAATTCTGCTTTCTATAGAAAAAGTATCTTTGCAGATGTGACTTTAGTTAAGGATCTTAATATGGGGACATGAAATGAGCCTCAATACCATTTCTTGTATCCTTATAAGAGGAAGGGAAAAGATTTGACACAGACTGATAAACACAGAAGTAGCCATGTAAAGATGGAGGCAGGGATTAGAGTGATATGACTATGTCAAGGAATGATGGCAGCCATAGAAAGTGAAAGATACAAAGGACAGTTCTCCCTGGTATTTCTGGAAGAGTATGGTTTTTGAGGACACCTTAAATCATATAGCTCCTGCAAAGGGGATTAAGCAGAGAACCTAAAATCTATTCAACTTTAGAGGAATAGCAAAGGGCCGGAGCTAATCACTCTTACAAAGAAATTTTAAAATGACCAATACATGCACAGGAAGATGTTAGTTATTACTTACCAAAGCAATGTCAAGGAAAGATGTCACCATTCACCTCTCAAATTGCCAAAGACTTAAAGGATTCTAGGTTGGCGGTGAAAGCTTAGATTTTTGGTTAGAAGGTAAACATGTTTATTTCTTGAGGGCCTTTTGGCAGCATTCATACTCTTTGACCCATCAAACTTACTCTGGGGGATATTGAAAATGTAAAGTTACACAAGACATATAGTAAGGATGGGAACACCATGTGAAATACACAGGGGGAAGCCTGAATGATGTTAAGTAAGCATTAACTACATTTATCTTTCCAAAGTGAGATCTTGGGTGATCTTCTAATATTCTCTGTATTTTCAATGTGATTTGAAGGTTTTAAGTGATCATGTATCTTACCATTCTGCAAAGTCATAAAACTACTTTCAAAACAATAAAGAAATGCAGAGTCTGATGCAACATTAACACATAGGTTTGTATCAAAGCTGCCTTATGTTCGTAACTAGGTATAGAGGAACACAGAAATATCTGCAAGAAAGAGCTCTGCCAAAGTCTGCCACATACACACATACAAAGACATCCCCCCAGGCTGGGCTATTTTAATATCTGAGGACTAGGACTAAGACAGATCCTTTTAAGAGTTCTTGGAAGAGTTAAATAAAAAAAATACATGTTAACATACTCTGTACCTTGATCATTTCTGTGACAAAATACATGACAAATGACAACTTCTAGAAGGGTGTATTTTGGCCTACAGTTCAGAAAAATACATTCCTGTTGAAAACAGGTAAGTTATGAAGCAACTGGTCATGTTCCATCCTCAGTCTGGAAGCAAAAGGAATTAACTATAGGTACCAAGCTTTGTTTCTCTGTTTCCTTTTTACTCAATATATAGGATGATGCTTATTCTTACCATGGGTCTTCCTTGTTCAGTTATATCTTTTTGTAAATATCCACATAAATACACTCACTCATATGTTTTATAGGTAATTCTAATGCTGGTCAAGTTGGCAATAAGGATTGCCTATAAAAGTAAGTTTAAAAACACTCAAGATTTAACTACTGTCATCATTTATTAAGGAAATATTAATAACTATTCTAATATATAACAGGTTGAAGAGTAATTACCAGTGACATTCTCTTTCCAATTTCTAAAGCCTATTAAAAGGTTGGTTGATATGACAAAATTGACTTTGAGATTCATTTAAAAATCTGGAGATGAGAAACATATTAGATTTTCTAAATTTCTTCTAACTATAATGATATGTCTTTATTAGAGAAATAAGGATAGGGTTTTTGTTAGTATCAGAGCAAAAAAAATGTAGTGACAGAACTTGGGATAGGAATGATGTGTCACTATGAGAAAAAGAAGTTGGCCTCAAGACACTGAAAAGAACAAATATAGTGATCATCCATAAGACCTTCCAGAGTGAATACAATTTTGTCAACATTTTTAGGCTTCTGATTGTCAGAAGCATAAGGATAGATCTGTGATATGGGAAGCTGGTAAGCATACATCAATTCATTATAACAGCCTTATGAAATGAGTACATATTTTGCTTCTGTAAAAGGTACTTGCCCTTGCATTTGGTATTTGTTTCTACCTGGAACTCAACATGTAGATCAGGTTGGCCTTGAACTCACAGGGATCTGCCTGCTTTTGCCTTTATCACAGCCTCCTAATTGCTAGGGTTAAAGATGTGTAACATCATACCCAGTACTTGCTAAGTTTTTTTTGGGAGAAGAACTGTGTGGTTGGTTCAGCTTTCTGTTCTGCAGATGTCAGAAGCCATGTAGGGAAGGCTAAAGATATGTGTGTAAGTTTTCTGGAGATAGCCCACTGTTTTGTATGCTTCAAGAGGTAAACTCTGAATTTCAGGGCATACAGAGCATGTCATTCCAGGATTGCTTTCTGTTACTGATATGCCTTTCTTGTCACTATTACATAGTCTAATGACTCCTGGACATTAGCCTACTCTCTTGGACAGATTTCCTGCAGATCAATAGAAGGATGAACTTTGATGAATTAATGGTGTTTAGATAAATTGACAATTTTATAGAATTGATGATTTAATTCAAATATTTTAGGAAGAAAGTTTTAAGAATTTGTTTTAGTTGTTTTGCCAGAAAGATAGAATAAAGTTAGAATCAAGTATAGAATTGCCCCATCCTCATAGAACAGCAAGTAAAGGCTACAAAGTTGTCATTCAAAAGCAGGGGAGGTTCCTGGACTGTGTCCAGGCCTGGCCTGCCTGGCTGAGGCTCTCTCTCTCTCCCTGGTGGCAGGGGGCCTGCTGCTGAGGCCCAGGTCTCTCTCTCTCCTCTCGGAGCTGGCCTGTTTGCTGCACGGCACCTTAATTAAAAAAGGAGGCAATGTATGAATGAGTTATTTTATTGTAGGAAGGAGAAATATGCTAGTTAAGTAGAGAGAAGGAAAGGAGAGGAGAGAGAGAAAGAGAAAAGAAGGAAAAGAAGAAAGGCAGAGAAGAGAATAAAGAGCAGAGAGGAGAGAGAGAGCAAGAGGGTAAGAGTTAGAGAGGAGTAGGAGAATAAGAGAGCAAGAGAGTGAGGAGGGGGCAAACCACACCTTTTATTGTATGGGACGTGGCATGCCTGACTTGTGGTCAGATGACTGTGTGTGTAAGGTCCAGCTAGAATGCTGGGAGTTTGAGACATTGTCTGCATGATAGAGAACACACCTCCTGCAGGGGCAGCTGTGAGGGGTCTGGGTTGAAATCTGAGCCATTAGTCTCAGGAGCAATTCACCGAACGCCTGCCGTCCCTGTGAGCAGATGCTCAGTGGGTCTCTGGGGTTCCAAGGTGGCTCTGCTCTACTGGACTCTGGCTGTCAGAACTGCTCACTGCCCCACACAAAGTAAGGAACACTATGAGCATAAATCACATCAAAAAGAGAAACAGGCTTGGGACAAATTTGTGGTCAAGGAAAAACATTCACTCTAGGTCAGTTCCAAGGATGAAGCCATAGGTGTGCACTATGATAAAGCGAGGCAATGTAACACTGTTGCTTTGAACTTACAATGAGCTTACAGAATGAAACACTGCTTTGTACTATCAACATCCTTCTATAATTACCCTTTTGTTTAGTAGTTTGTCTATGAGGTAATTTTTGAAAGAACTTTTGTCTAAGAAGGTATTAAAAGGCCAGAGAGAAGAAATACAGTGGTAGCTTGGCGGGGGGAGGGCTCTGCCCCATCCATCCAAATGTATGTGAGTAGAATTTGGGACTTAATCCTGTCCACCAAATGTATATATGCTTATGTTCATTTGTATATATGTATGTATATACATATGTGTGTAGGTTTATATCTATTTATGGAATTATATGTGAACAATTATGGAGTTGATCAGACAGGTGGCCTGGCCTGACCAGAGTGTGTATATATCTGTGCATCTTGTTTGTGTAAATGATTTTCTTTTTCTTTTCTTTTCTCTCTGGTTCACTAAGAGTTAATGAGTTCTAAGCCTCTTGCCTATCCGGAGGGAGGTCCTTGAGCCAGGGAAAGAAGAAATTAGCCTTTATTAGCACAAAATAGTAAGAGGAAAGAAACCAGAGCTTATTAGCACAAAATAGAGTTACAAGGCCAGAGATCATCTGCTTTTGGCCTTTGTCCAATGCTGTGCTCCACAGAGTACAGTTCCTTCTAAAGGCCTGGGCAGGTCCCTGGCACACCAAGACTGTCCTTCTTACTAAAAATCTGTGACAGTTCTTCAGGACTCTTTAAAAAGCTTCTACATGAACATCTTGGCCTGACTATCTTCATTTCAGCTCATAGTTCCCAAAACAAGTCTATTACCTTTCCACTCCAAAGCATTCAGGATCTTCCCATCATTTACAGAATAAAACCCAGAGTCATAATCTATCTGTAGCCTACCAATATCTGCTTTCCTCTTATTCTTCTCTATGTCTTGCTCTAATACAACCACCATCATGACCATCACTCTTCCATTCCCTCCTCACATAGCATCATATGCACTGGCCTCTACTTGACGAACTCAAAGCTTGAATTATCTATGCTTGGACATTTCTCAGCCATTCCTCTTTTCTCTTGCAACAGTTACCTCATCCCCTTCTGATAGAAAATACATCCTTTGCCCCTGGAAATCTCACTGTTGAAGCACATGTCTATGCATTTTGCCCTCATGTGATCATAAGCAAGTGGTGAGATGGGACAATGGTTGACTAATTTCTGCATCCTTAGAGCAGAAACTCATAAGATCTTCTGCATTGGTCAATTACTTTACTAGAATTTGTCAAGTAGAATTTGATGGCATCTTTGCATAACCTAGCATTTCTTGGCACCAGTAAACAATCACACTGAATCTTCTCTACTCTTAGGATTTAGGAGATAAGAATTTATCTAGGGGAATGCCCAGGCTTGTATGATTCTTTCTATTGATCTTAGTCAGGTTGCATTTGTTGCATCTGTTACTCAGTTCCGGACAAGTGCCTTTAATAGTCATCTTTCTGCCCCCTTTCTGTTCTCTGCATTTCTGCTTCAGATTTCTCATCCACAGAATGGTTACATTCCTTTTTTCCTTTTTTCTTTTTTTTCCTTTTTCCTTTTTCTCTTTCTCTTTCTCTTTCTTTCTTTCTTTCTTTCTTTCTTTCTTTCTTTCTTTCTTTCTTTCTTTTTTTCTTTTTGCTCACACTCAACCAATTATTTGTCTACCACTGTAACAACCCCTGAATCTCCCATGTGGACTTAGAGATGATTTCAGAAAACAGCTGTAACACAGACAGAAGGTATACTCTACCATGTGCCTGGCAGGCTGTAATTGCTAAGTACACACATGCCCACAGTAACAGTTTTCCAATATGGAAATGCATGAAAACCATCCAAGAGTCTGTGAGAACACAAATTTCCAGGTGCTACCCTTTGAGTCTCTAGATCAGTTGGTCTGATATTAGCTCAAGAATTTGCCTTCCTGACAAAAATCCAGTGAATGTTAGTGCTGTTTCTCTAGGTACCACATTTGAGATCCTCTGGTCTTAGAAAGAGTGAGAATGAGTTAATGAGAAGGAACTTGAGAGAGGCCAGTGGAACTCACATTTCTTGGCAAGTAATACACATAGAAGCTGGGAGTTCAACAGAGGACAGGATGTTGTGGCTTGCATGTGGGATGAGGGTGATAGAGAAGGGTGCACAGAGAAGGAAGGGCAAACTTGAGGATAATATCTTATATGCCCAGATACTGGACATCTCTCTTATAAATTGGTATCACATATCTAATCAATCCAAAGATGTTTGGTTGCCACTTATGTTTTAGATAACATTTGTATTAATTGTTTCAGAATTTTATGCAATATATTTTTTATCATATTAACCCTTGTCACTTCCCAGATCTATCCCTACCTCCCTTCCCACACAACTTTGGACTTTGTGTTCTCTGTGTCTTTTTTAAACTCATCAAATACAGTCTTAAGACTCTTGGTTGTGGAGCCTGCCCTGGAACATGGTCAACATACCAGATGCACAGCCTTAAAAAACTGACTCTCCTTCTACCAGAAACTATAAACTGTCAATAACTCCTAGCAACTCATGCACACTTCCCTACTTCTATGCTGGAATTTTGTCAGGCTTGAAGTTGCACATGTATTATGAATAACTGTGTGCATCTCCCTTGATGTGTGCAGAAAACAGTCTCCTTTTAGTTATGCACCACCTCTGTTCTTACAATCTTTCTTCTCCCTCTCACCAAGACTTGGGCAAGTGGAGTGATACAGATGTTCCACTTAAGGCTGACTAAATACTCACCAGTCTCTCATTCTCTGCACAAAGATCAGTTGTAGGCTTTGTGTTAATCACCATCTACTGCAAGAAGAGAATCTTCTCTAATCTATAAATGGTGTCTGAATATAGTATTAAAGTGACTCCTAATCTGAGTATGGTGGTAAGTCATTAGGAATCATTTTAATACTATGTTCGGACATCATTTATAGATCAGCTGCTTAGTTTTCTGCTCTTGAATCCTGTTCTAATATAGATGCATTAGTTTCAAGAAGAGAAGAAAATCTATGATAACAAGAAAATGACATATAATGCTACTGGAGTAGGGGAATATGTCCAGTATACTAGGAAATTGTTAATATAAGAAGAATCAAGCCAGGCAGTGGTAGCACATGCCTTTAATCCCAGCACTTAGGAGGCAGAGGTAGGTGGATTTCTGAGTTTGAGGCCAGCCTGGTCTACAGAGTGAGTACCAGGGCAGCCAGGACAACACAGAGAAACTCTGTCTTGAAAACAAACAAACAAACAAAAAACCAAAAAACAAAAAAAAGAAGAATCAAGTACAAGAAGTAATTTCCATAATTTCTAATTGGCTCTTTTGCATATATATTCTGATTTATGCCTATAATTATAATATTTCTTAGTGTAAAAATAATCTATCTCCACGTGAACTCTCAATGTACCTTTTACCAAAACATTTTCAGAGTGCAATAATATTTATTTTCTCAGTAGTATTTCATCTCATTTGAGTTGATTTTCCTTATACTTGTCTCTTTTAGTATTAGTTTTCCCTGTGTGTTTTAGAATTTTGGATAACTTTACATAGTAACAAATTTTCTTCTATTTTCTGCCCTACCACTCCCACCCCATGTAATATACTTGTTATTACTACCCCCTAGTACTCTAGGACACACAGTCAATAATCTTGGTGACTTGCTTCTGTGATAGTGGGTATATCTTCACATTTATAGGCAACGTGGACTACCTTTTAAATGATAGACTGTGTTTGCATCATTTAAAATACCTAGATGTCAGCCCAGGGGCTCAGGTTTCTTCAGGTCTGTCTGGGCTGGCAGGTGCCCTGAGAAGACCTTGAGCACAAGCTCTGCAGCAAGTCCCACAACACCCAGAGGAAAACCCACTCCCAGGTGTTCTAAAAGCCCAGGGTCACAGGATCCCAGAATCACAGGATCACAGAGACAGTCTGACTCTGAGGAGTTCTGACACAACCAGGATCACAGGAAGGACAGACTCCAGTCAGATTTAGCCAGGGCAGGTAGCACTAGAGATAACCAGATGGCAGGAGGCAAGCTTAAGAATATAAGCAACACAAACCAAGGTTACTTGGAATCATCAGAACCCAATACTCCCACCATAGCAAGTCCTGGACACACCATCACACTGGAAAA
>JADRCC010147272.1:0-10811 GCA_019843855.1 Hylomyscus alleni
ACAGAGAAATCCTGTCTCGAAAAAAAAAAAAAAAAAAAAAAAAAAGAGTATTTTCTCTCCCTTCCAGGTCCCTCTCTCCCTCTACCTCCCATGATTATTTTGCTCCCCCTTCTATGTAGGGCTGAAGTATTCACATTTTGTTCTTCCTTCTTCTTGGGCTTCATATGGTCTGTGAGTTGTATCATGGGTATTCTGAGCTATTGGCTAATATCCACTCATCAGTGAGTATATATCATGTGTGTTCTTTCATGATTTGGTTGCCTCACGCAGTATGATATTTTCTAGTCCCATCCATTTGCCTGCAAATTTCATGAAATCGTTATTTTAAATAGCTGAGTAGTACTCCATTGTGTAAATGTACCACATTTTCTGTATCCATTCCTCTGTTGAGGGGCATCTGGGTTGTTTCCAGTTTCTGGTTGTGTGGGTTTATTTCTGAGTATTCAACTCTATTCCATTGATCTACCTGTCTATCTCTATACCAATACCAAAGGGAATGGTATGGGAGGAGACAGGGAAGAAGGACAGAAGGTCAGGAAATTGAATGAATGTGTGTAGCAGTAGGGGATGGGGAACTGGTGGTAGCCACTACAAAGTCCGAGATGCCAGAGCATCGATTGGTTCCCAGGGCCCAACAGGGATGGCATTAGCTGAAATATCCAATGAAGGGAAGATAGAACCTGCAAGGACCATATCCAGTGGATAGGCATAGCTCACCAGTTGAGGGATGGGGCCACCCACCAGTCTCAAAAATTTTAAAACAGAATTGTTCCTATCTAAAGGAAATGCAGGGACAAAGAGTGGAGCAGAAACTGAAGGAAAGGCTATCCAGAGACTGCCCCACCTAGGGATCCATTCCATCTGTAGACATCTGAAACTGTCCCGCAGTTTCACGAACAGGGTTCTTTCTCGAAGGGAGGAAAAAACCTGAAATGCAGAGTTCAAGAACAAAAGGACACGAAGCCAAATTTTGTCCCAATCAAGGCTTCCCACTTTACTTTTTGGGGTTCAGTATGTATAGAAAGGCAAAATTGGAATCTCTAGGTTGTAGTGACATTTGCATAACATAAGCAATCTGGGAGGAGTCAGGAAAGAGTCAAAGGCAAGCCAGGTGTGGCCCCTCTTGAGGGCAGGGGCTCAGGGGGCTCTCTCCTCTCTCCGGGGAGAGGCCAGAGGCATAGCACGCAGTAGGGGGAGGAGGCCAAGAGCAGATGTCCCCAGTTGGTCAGTCCGACACCCAACAATGTCCCCAGCCAGCCAGCAGGTCTCAAAGGTGGAACTCAGAGCAGTCCTTTGTTTTGGGAACAGCAGGAGTGATCTGGTGGTCTCAGGTTGTAGACTCTGGAGTCACTGAGTTGAGGCAGAAGGAAGGGACCCAACACCCATCAAACCTAGACACTGATACCAACAAGCTCTGGCTGATAGGATCCTACTATAGCTGTCCTCTGATAGGCTTTGCCAGAGCCTAACCAATACAGATGCTGATGCAAATAGCCAACTATGGGACTGAGCATGGGGACCACAATGGAAGAGTTAGGGGAAGAACTGAAGGAACTAAAGGGGATTGCAACCCCATAGGAAGAACAACAGTATCAACTATCTGGATGCCCTCAGAGCTCCCAGGGACTAACCACTAACCAAAGAGTACACATGGAGGGACCAATGCTTCCAGCTGCATATGTAGCAGAGAATGGCCTTGTCTGGCATCAGTGGGAGGGGAGACCCTTGCTCCTGTTGAGGATTGATGCCCCAGAGTAGTTTGATGCTAAGGTAATGAGACTAGAGTGAGTGGGCAGATGGAGGAGCACCCTCATAGGGACAAGCATGAGAGAGGGGGTTAGCAGAGGGAAAACCCAGAAAGGGGACAAAATTTGAAATATAAATAAATAAAATAACAAAAAGGTGTTTTTCCCCTAATTTCTTTTCCTATCAGTTGATAATTTGTACAAAGGTTTTTTTGATTTCTTTAAGTAAATTTTTTATCCAACTACTTTGCTGAAGGTGTTTAACAGTTATAGGAGTTCTCTACTAGAATTTTTGGGTTACTTACATATACTCTCATGTCATCTGAAAATATCAATGCTTTGACTTCTTCCTTTCCTATTTGTATCCCATTGATCTCCTTTAGTTGTTTTATCACTCTAGCTAGAATATCAAGTACTATATTGAATAGAAAGAGAGTGGGCAGCCTTTTTTGTCACTGATTTTAGTGAAATTGCTTTAAGTTTCTCTCCATTTAGTTTGATATTGACTATTAGCTTGCTGTATATTGCTTTGATTGTGTTTAAGTATATGCATTTTATCCCTGATCTTTCTAATACTTTAAACATGAATGTGTGTTGGATTTTGCCAAAGCCTTTTTCAGTATCTAATGAGATAATCATGTTACTTTTTCACTTACATAGTTTTTATAATTGATGATGTTGATAGATTTTAATATATTGAACCACCCCTGCATTCATGGGATGAAGCTTATTGATCAAGGTGGATGATGTTTCTGATGTGTTCCTGGATTCTGTTTGTATTTTATTGACAATTTTTGCATCAATTTACATAACAAAAATCTGTCTGAAGTTCTCTTTATTTGTTGAGTCTTTATGTGGGTTAGGTGTCAGGGTGACTTTGGTTTCATAGATAGAGTTTGGCCATTTTCCTTTTGTTCTTATATTATGGAATAGTTTGATGAGTCTTGGTATTAGCTCTTCTTTGAAAGTCTAATAGAATTCTTCACTAAAACCAAAAGCCCTGGGCTTTTTTTCCTTTTGTTTGGAAAACTCTTAATGACAGATTCTATTTCTTTAAGGATTATAGGGACAATTTAAGTAGTTTTAGTGTTCTTGATTTAACTTTGGAAAGTGGTATCTGTCTAGAAAACATCCAGTTCATTAAGAGTTTCTGATTTTGTGAAGTATTGTCTTTTGAAGTAAGACCTAATGATTCTTTCAATTTTTTAGGTGTTTGTTGTTATATCTCCCTTTTCATTTCTGATTTTGTTTATTTGGATACTGTCTCTCCGTCTGTTAGTTTTGTTAAAGGCTTGTCTATCTTGCCAACTTTCTCAAAGAAACAGCTGTTGGTGTAGTTGATTCTTTGTATTGTTTTCCTTGTTTCTATTTGGTTGATGTCAACACTCATTTTGATAATTTTTTTCCTTCTACTCCTCTTTGGTGTGTTTGCTTATTTTTTTCTAGAGTTTTCGGGTATACTTTTAAATTACTGGTTTGGGAACTTTCTAATTCCTTTATGGTGGTACTTACTGCTATAATCTCTCCTCTTAGTGCTGCTTTCATTGAGTCCCATAAATTTTGGTATGTTTTGTACTAATTTTCATTGAATTCTAGAAAGTCTTTCTTTCATTATTTTCCCTTGAACCAGTGATCATTATGTAGTGACTTGTACAACTTCTATGAGTGTATAGGCTTTCTAGTCTTTCTTTTGTTGTTGAAGTCCAGCTTTTAATACATAGTGGTGTGATAAAATGCAAGGCATTATTTTCCTTTTTTGTTTCTGTTGAAACTTGCTTTGAGAGTAGCTATATGGTCAGATTTGGAGAAGAATTCATGAGGAACTGAGAAGTTATATTCTTTTGTGTTAGGGTGAAATATGCAATAGATGTTTGTTAGGTTCATTTGATACATAATGTCTGTTAAGTTTACTTACTTTTCTGTTTAGTTTTTGTTTGGATGACCTGTCAATTCGTGAGAGTGGGGTGTTGAAGTCTCACACTATTGTGTCAGATTTATGCGAGATTTAAGCTTTAGCAATGTTTCTTTTACAAGGTTGTCCTTGTGTTTGGAGCATATATGTTCAAAATTGAGATATCATCTTAGTAGATATTTTCTTTTATGAGTATTAAGTTTCCTTCCCTGTCTCTTTGGATTACTTTTGGTTGAAAGTCTATTCTATTAGATATTAGAGTGACTACTCCAGCTTACTTTTGAGTCTAGTAGCTTGGAAAACTTTTTTTCAGGCTTTTACTCTGAGGTAATATCTATCTTTATTGGTTAGGTTTGTTTCTTGTATGCAGCAATGATGGAACCTGTATTCACATCCATTCTGTCAGCCTGTCTTTCAATTGGGGAATTGAGTCCCTTGATGATGAGAGATATTAATGACCAGTGATTATCTATTGTTGTTATTTTGATGTGGTTGGTAGTGGTGGTGATGGTGGTGGTGGTGGTGGTGGTGGTGGTGGTGGTGGTGGTGTGTGTGTGTGTGTGTGTGTGTGTGTGTGTGTGTGTGTGTGTGTTTATGTTTCCCTTGGTTTTGCCAGTATGGAATTTTTCTTCCATGCAGTTATCCTCCTTTTGTTGGAGTTTTCTTTCTAGTAGTTTCTGTAGAGCTGGATATGTGGATAGCCATTGTATGGATTTGGATTAGTCTCGAAAAATCTTGTTTTCTCCATCTCTGGTGATTGAGAGTTTTGCTGAATATAGTAGTCTAGGTTGGCATCTATGGTCTTTAGAGGTTGCAACTATCCAGGCTCTTGTATGTTTTAGAGTCTCTGTTGAGAAATCAGGTGGAATTCTGATAGGTCTGCCTTTGTATGGTACTTGGCATTTTCCCCTTGCAGTTTTTAATATTTTCTTTTTTTCTAGGTTTTGTGTTTTGATTATTATATGATGGGAAGATATTCTTTTCTGGTCCAGCCTAATTTGTGTTGTATAAGCTCCTTGTGTGTTTAATTGCATCTCTTTCTTTAGATGATTTTGATCAAAATAATTTCTGGGTCTTAGATTTGGGACTCTTTGCCTTCTATTCCTATTATTCTTTGGTTAGGTATTTTCATTGTACCTCAGATTTCCTCAGTGATTTGTTTCAAGAACTTTTCAGATTTAACTTTTTCTTTTTTTTTTAAACTTGCCATTTTTTTTGCTAGATTTAACATTTTCTTTGGCTGATATATCAATTTATTCTATTGTATCTTATATACCTGAGATTCTCCCATCTCCTGTATTCTGTTGGTGATGCTTGCATCTCTTGTTCCTGTTCTCTTCCCTAAGTTTTCTATTTCTAGGTTTTCTTCTGTTTATGGTTTCTTTATTGCTAATATTTCCACTTTCAGGTCTTCCACAGTTTTATTTCCTTCACCTGTTTAATTGTATTTCCCTGTATATCTCTAAGGAATTTATTTGGTTTCTATTTAAAGACTTCTACTGTTTTTATTGTATTTTCCTATATTGTATTTTTTATTTCATTTTAATTCTGTCTATTACAATCTACATCTCTTTAATGGTTATTTTATTTATTTACATTCCAAATGTTGTCTGTATTTCTTTAAATGATTTATTTTCATTTCTAACGGCTCTATCATCCTTATAAGACTGAATTTAAGTCATTTTCTTGTGCTAGGATATCCAGAGCTTGCTGTAGTAGGGTAGCTATGCTCTGAGGTTGTCATTTTGCCCTGAATTTTGATTGTGTTCTTTTGAGGGCCTTTAACCATTTGTGTGGCTTTGGTCCCTTGATGTTCCTTTTGTAGTAGGTATTGTGTGTGTGTAAAGGGAGGGCAGTTAATTTCGATGAGCTTGGTATAGCTGGACTCTGATGGGTATCCTTGGGCTATATGATTTTGGATCAGCTAATATGTATGTTTCAGGATCCGCAGGTATGTATATTTCAGGATTTGCAGGTCTGATGATGATGGGCAGACAGATGGTAGAAGAATGGAGATCCGGAAGTCTCCCTAGAGTAACAGGCTACTCACAGCAGATTTGCATGCTCCAGACAATACAGTGACCAGGGAATTTGGGTTTGGAATTTTTTTAATAATGAAGTATATAATATTTTTTCAAAATGTTTCTAACTATAGAGAAAAAATTCCAGAAGTTCTGATCTTGGATTCATTTTATGCTCCCTAGAATATTTTTATTCTTAGAGTGCTTAGAGCACAAGAAACCACCTACAGCCATGGGAAGACTACCTCAAAAGATGCCCAAGTGTGTTGCTTCATAATTAGCACCTGTCTGCAGTAGCCAGGCTGGAAAAAAATATAGTTAACACATCAAAAGTATATTCTAAGAAAGATTTACCTTACTACTGAAGAAAATGAGTGCCAGGCTAATGTTATTCTGCTCTGGCTTAATAATATACACCTTTGTGAAAGAGGGAAGATTGCTGTTTCAAAGAAATTAAAAGAAACTGCTGATGTGTTCAGTAACATTCTATTTACTGATTTTTTGATCTATAATGAAATATAAGGATTATTGTCTTAGCAAGTGGAATATTTTCTTTTTAAGACACAGGTTAATTAGCTAAGCATGCATACTAAGTCACATAGGTAAAAACATAGAACTCTAATGAAACATCCAGGGAAGAAATAAGAAAATTAATTAACAATAGCATAAGCTCTATGTATGCTTCTGTAGCCATTAGTCCCACCATGTGTACTCTTTAGTTGGTGGTTTAGCCCCTGGGAGCTCTGAGGGTACTAGTTAGTTCATATTATTGTTCGTCCTAAGGGGCTGTAAACCCCTTCAGCTCCTTGGGTCCTTTCTCTAGCTCCTTCATTGGGGACCTTGTACTCAGTCCAATGGATGGCTGCGAGCCTCTAATTCTGTATTAGTCGGGTACTGTCAGAGCCTTTCAGGAGACAGCTATATCAGGCTCCAGTCAACCAGCACTTACTGGCATCCACAATAGTATCTCACTTTGATGATTGAATATGGGAAGGATTCCCAGGTAGAGCAGTCTCTGGATTGTCCTTCCTTCAGTCTTTGGTCCATAGTTTATCTTTACAATTCCTTCCATGGATATTTTGTTCCCTCTTTTATGAAGGAATGAAGTATCCACATTTGGGTCTTCCTTCTTGAGATTCTTGTGGTTTGTGGATTTTACTTTGTGTATTCCGATCTTCTGGGCTAATATCCACTTATCAGAGAGTGCATACCATGTGTGTTCTTTTGTGATTGGGTTACCTCACTCAGGATGATATTCTCCAGATCCATCCATTTGTCTAATAATTTCATAAATTCATTGTTTTAAATAACTGAGTAGTCTTCCATTGTGTAGATGTACCTCATTTTCTGTATCCATTCTTCTGTTGAGGGACATCTATGCTCCACTGTAGGGGAATGCCAGGGCCAGTAGGCAGAAGAGGGTGGGGTGGTGAGCAGGGGGAGGGAACAGGGGTTTGTTTTGTTTTTGTTTTTATTTTTATTTTATTTATTTTCTTTTTTCAGAGGGGAAACTGGGAAAGCAAATATTGTATGACATGTGAATAAAGAAAATATATAATAAAAAATAAATAATAAAAAATAATAGCATAAACTCAATACAAAAACAGGATAGAAAACTTATATTGGGCACATAGAAAATACATAACTACAGATGACAAAATGCTAACAGTAATAAGAAAATAGTTTATAACTTTAGTGAATTTTATTCTGCAAGCCATAATTAAAACTCTGAAAATAAATAAGATTTTGAACAATTTGAATTATTTCACATGCTTCAAATTCTTTCCAGTACTAAGAAAATGTAAGAAGTTCAGATTTAGATCAGATAATCTATGTAAGTAAATCAAGGTGTTTTAAAAATAGTTTTTTAAATATAAGCAGATGTGATGTCCAAACATTTTACTTGGAAGTGAAGAAAGAGTCTTTGAGATCACCAAAGGAGAAGTGCTAGACAATTCATATAGCCACTAGTGATCTCTACTTCCTGTAGCCACTATAAATCTAATGTTTTGCATGGATGTGTAATCTGTGCCTTGCAACTTGATTTGAACTAGGCAAATGTGATAGGCTATTACATCTAAGATTAGTTTACAAAGGACTCTGTCTTCTGTCTTATTTGTGCTCTCCTGTTGATTCATATTTTTCTGTAACCAGTTGTCACATCATGAACTCCTTAATAAAGAATCCCAAAGAACAGAGACATAACTAAGGGAGATGGATAGCCAAGAGGCAGTGAGAAACTGATCCCTGACAACATCAATGTAAGTGAGACTGAAAGGTCTTTCCCTATTCGAGCCTTGAGGTATCCACAACCCTAGCTGACTCTGCAGTTTTTTAAGAGTCTTTAAGTTTAGCACATTTAGTTAAGATTTCCCTGGATTCCCGTTCCATAAGAACTGTAAGATTACAAATGTCACATGAAGGCACCCAGGGTAACTTTTTATGTGGGGATACATAATTTAAAAATAGAAGTCTGATATTCCTGAATGTGCCATTTCTGGGCAGAACAGAGTAACAAACTGATTGAATGAAGAGAAAAAGAACACAGACATCCTTAAATCTGTCATGGTGTTACTCATTCAACTTGGTGTTGTCATCTGCCACAAATTGTCACTAATTTCATATGCTATAAGAGGCTATTCCCCAAACTGATTTTCTGAATTCTTTTGTTATATACTCTCATAGTAGAAATCAATAACCAAAGCTGTAGGTGACATACCAATATAGCATGTAGCAATTTTTAGGAAAAGCTACAACTAGCACAAGTTTAACACAGTGCCCATTTCTTTAAAACTGTCCATGGCAGCTAATTCTGACTGCAA
The DNA here is from genome assembly GCA_019843855.1 of Hylomyscus alleni. Lineage (NCBI taxonomy): Eukaryota > Metazoa > Chordata > Mammalia > Rodentia > Muridae > Hylomyscus > Hylomyscus alleni. The sequence goes on from JADRCC010147272.1 coordinate 8,501, forward strand.
GAGCAGAAACTTTAAATTTACACAAATGGAAATAAACTAATCATTCGTGCCCACACACTCTGAAAGATACAAAATCCTTTGGAAATACTCCCATGAGCAGTATAACTAGATCATATTGTAGATCTATTTCTTACTTTCTGAGGAACACCCACATTGACACCCATAATGACCACATCAGTTTGCACTCCCATCAATGTTTAGTAAATTTCATTCTTTCTCCATATTCATGCCAACTTTTGTCATCCTTTTAAAAAATACTTGCCATTTGAAATAAGTAAGTTGGAACCTCAAAATTTCCTTACTTTCCAATTTCCTTATGACTAAGAAAGTTGAACATTAAAAATATTTCTCTGGGGATACAAAAGGGGATAGAATTTGAAATGTATATAAAGAAAATATCTAATAAAAAGAAATAATTAACTCTAAAAATATGTCTCATCCATTTTTACTTCTGAGAACTCTCTGGTTAATTCCATGCCCCAATTTTAATTGGGTTGTTATTCATTTTTTAGTTCTTTGTGTATTTTTTACACAAACCTTCTGTTGTTTTAGTTAATTTTCCTGTTGCTGGAAATAAAAGCCATGACCCAAAAAACACAGGTTACAGTCTATCACTGAGGTAAGTCAAGTTAGGAACTTGGAGATAGGAACTGAAGTCTCCATTGTAGAACACTGCTTATCTTCTTCCTCTCCTTGTCTTTCACATCGTTTTCTTATACAGTCCAGGACCACTTACCAATGGTAGAATCTTCTATACCAATCACTAATCAAGAAAATACCCCACATACATGCCTACAAATTAATCTGATGGAAACGTTTTCTCCACTGAGGCCCATGTCTCAACATTAAACAGACGAGTACATTTTTATATTCAGAACTTTGCTGTATGTGTTTACCATCTATAGCAGTTTTCTATTAGAAACTTTAGGGTCCTTTATTGTTTGTAATATTCTTTATATGGACTTCAAATAGCAGAAATCTTTAGACATACTCCACATTTTAGGCAGATAGTAAAAAAAGAATATTTTAAGATTTGAGGGGGATTGCAGTCAGTCTAACTATCCAAAGGAAAACAGATTTTTTCTAAGGCATGACTGACTTTATTATATTTTAAATACTTGAAGCTAAGCTCCTTTGAGCTATTTCTTCCAAAAATTACTGGAGAAATTAATTAATGGCATGATAATAAATTTAATATAATGTATTCTTATTTAATTTAAGTGAATCTTTTGATGTAATAGGTTAATTTAACTTCTTTATTCTTTTGACTTTTTTTCTTTTTGACTTTTATTATGGTTGTGTTAGATTTAAAAAGAGGCATACATTTATAGATAAGAAGCAATTGCATTGGGTGTTGGATTCTAATAAGCTTAATAGAGCCTAAAAAGGAAATATTTATGCTGTAAAGACTAGAATACTCATTACTCTGTTTTAGTTAATTTTATGCAACTAAAATATGGTATAATAAAACACAAGTAATAATGCTAAAATTTTGCATGGCTTTATAAGCATTTTGAACTCAGGTAGCATTTTTGTAGCCTATTTTATGTTTTAATTTCCTTTGTTTTGTTCACCACTGAATTAAATAATCATTTTTATATGAATTTCATCAACTAGATTCAATTTATCATTTCTAAAAATAATATGTTTACAAAACATAAAAGCCTGGTTTTGGTAGTACCTTCCTATAATTCCAGCATTCGGGAAGTGTGGCAGAATGATTATAAATTTAAAGTCATCTCTGGCTACGTAACCTCTTTGAGGACAGCATGGAATATTATAAGACCTCATATTACAAATGAGAGACAGAGCAGGATGATAAAACAAAAAATAGAAAATAAAAATTGTGACAGAATTCTATTTACACCCTAGTCTCATAACTATATTTGGGTAGTTTGTCATTTATATTTTGGTAATAAATCTCCCAAATTTAGCATTTATATTTATGCAATATATTTCCACAAATTTAGTAATTAACAACCTAAACAACAAACATTTATTGTACCATAGTTTTTGAAATTAGTGAATTAAATGTAGTTCTGGAACAGAGTGTCTTATGAGCCTATAATCAAGATGGACATTTACTTATGAAATCTTGATTTCTGCTAGAGAATGTGCATAAAATTCATCTACTGCCTCTTGTGAACAATCTTATATTTCTTCAAATGTGAGAACTTATCTGTAGCATTTTTCAGAATGTGGCAAAAGTCTTCCCCTTACAAACAAACAGAAAAGAGAGTTTCAGAAACATAAAGGAATGCCCTAGCAGGATTTTGGCAGGTGTTTCTGTTATGTATGCTAAAAAAAAAAA
>JADRCC010147279.1:0-12197 GCA_019843855.1 Hylomyscus alleni
TCTAATTTTATTAATTTGGATCCTCCATTTTTTCTTTTGGTTAACTAGACTAAAGGATTTTTGACCATGTTAATATTTTCAAGGAACTAAATCTTTCATTTCAGTAATTTAATTTTTTTTCATTTCTAGTTCATTTAATTCCTGTATTTGGTTATCTCTTCCTTTCTACTGGTTTTTGAGTGCTATGTTGTTTATTCTTGTTTTCCAAGGCCCTAATGTTCATCACTAAGCAATTAACTTCAAATTGTTCAAGATTTTTCATATATCATTTATTTCTATAAATTTTATTTCTCAATCACAACCTTCACCATGTTCTATAGATTTGGTATGTTTTGTTTTCACTTTCATTCAATTCTAGGATTCTTAATTCTTACTTCTGGTTTTCTTCTATAACTTAATTATCATTCACTATACATTTATTAGTTTCTATGAGATTCTGTACATTCTGCTGTTTATGGTGTTTTTGATTTTCAACTATATTCCATTGTAGTAGGATGGAATAACAAATATGATTTCAGTTTTCCTATATTTGTTGAGTCATGATTTGTATCATAATCTTTGAGTGATTTTGGAGAAATTCCCATGGGTTTCTTGAGAAGAAGGTGCACATTTTCGTGATTTAGTTGGATGTTTTATTAGATTTATATTGATTTGTGAAGTCTCATAACCCCAGAGTTTGTAAAGTTGCATTTCTTTCCCTTTTATTCTTTTTCCATATTCCCAGATTAAAAGTATATTGGTGAGAGCATGGCGGGAACAAGTAGAAGACTGTAAAATATTTTTTGAAAGCAGGAAATCAAAACTCACATTTCACTTGTCCTTTTCCTCTAAATATTGGCCCTTGGTCAAAGTTACTCTTTTTATTTCTGTCCATGTTTTATTCACTTTCTCTCTAATGTCATATCTATTTTTCCTCTTTTCTCCCTTTCTCTTCTTATTGTCAGGAAATAGCAGATACATAATCTGTTAAGTGGCCAAGTACTTCAGAAAGGGTAGAATCTCCTTGTTCTAAAGTTAATCACCTCAGAGTAATAACTGGGTTTTACCTTTAATCTAGTTGATGAAAAGGACACCAGCAATTAGGTTTTCAGGACTCTCTTAAGTATCTTTGTTCAACTAACTTTTTTAAAGCAATTTTTCAGTGTTTCATGAAAATTGATAAAAGTAGGTGATTTCATCTTAAATCCCCCAAAGTATCAGTCTTTATTCGTTAAAATTACAGTAATAAACTTTTGAAACCATACCTTTATACATAAAAATATTGAAATGAAATCAGATCATTTTAAATATAGATAAGCAATATATAACTACTAAACTTAGAAGTAGTTAAGTACTATTTTGAAACATATAATATAAATGTTTAAAAAGTTACATAAACCACCCAATAATTGCTGATAATGCAAACACATAGTTGGTCTGCTTCCTTGAAGACCTCATATCCAGATCCATCTGAGAGGACATGCTGGCTGCACTCAGGGCAGTTGGTTAGAACCCCTCCCTGCTCTCCAGAGTCCCAGAGCTGCTGCTGGGAGCTTATTGGACACAGGACCCTTCTCCCAACATAATTGCTGAGTACTCCAAGACCACTACCCTTCCATCCCTTCCACACTTTAAACTGAGTCCATGCTCCTGAAGCAGACTCCTAGTTTGTCTGCTCCCTTGAAAATACCACATCACAATCTATCCTAGAAGACCTGCCACACTCAGAGCAGTTGAAGTTCAGCTGCACACAGGGCAGCTGGACAATAGCTCGACTGCTCCACTGAAGACCTAACAGTCTGAAGCCCTCCCAGAAGATTTACTGTAGTCATGGCAACAGATAAGCAGCTACTCTGCTCCTGTAATGAGCCCCCAGTTGGAAGGCCCCATAGGTGGTTTGATACAGCCAGAGCCTCAGGCCTAACAGGAGACATGAAGCAACCCAGAGACAAAAGAGGTAGACTCCAAACAGTCACCCAGACCAACAAACACCAGGGATATCCAAATGGCAAAAAGAAAGCACAAGACCATAAGTAACAGAATCTAAAATACATGAGCATCATCAAAACCCAGTTCTTCCACTGTTGCCTCCCCCATCTCTGCCTGAATGCAAGCTAGCAAGCTAAGTTTCGAAACCAAAAGCATGGGTCGTGCCTTCTGCTAGAAGTCCTGTGTCCAGAGTCTCTAGAGAACTTGCTGTTTGGGCCTGGTTGCTGACGAACTTGTGGGAGGGGTTTTGCCTTACCTTTTACCTAGCTTCACTTTGTAAAAAAGGATTATTAAAGTGGAACATGGCTGAAAAGGACGCCTGTCTCTTGGCCCATTTTTTCTTACCTATCCACATGGATAAGGTAGTATATTGAGGTAAGGTATAATGAGATAATAATCATAATGAGATATATTTATCTACTAATATTGTATATACATTTAGAATAACATTATAGAAATTGTTATGGCTAGCCAGGCTCCTATACCCAGAGGACCTACCTATTATGTGGTTGCTGGCAGCTACATAATGGTGCTCCAACTTGGGGCTACTTTGGAGCTGTTAGGGACATATGTTATTTATTTATAGACGGCATTTTTTGCTGGGGAATTTTCAGCTAGAACCTGGACAGGCAGCTGGACAGGGTGGATATAACCCTTTCTCTCCGGGACGCGAGATGTCCACAGAGCAGATGGCAGTTTGGCCATATTTTCCTGCCAGGAGCTGTGGACAGGTGGCTGGGTAGGCTGTTTCACTCCAGAGATATGGAGGCAGTCTTGAAACCTGCCAGAAAGTGGAGGTATTCCACACAGGTTAGATAGAATTCAACCGGGCATAGGCGAATCTCCTGTGGCTATTTCAGGGATATTCCTGGTTATTAATATATGTTGTCATATATATATACATATATGTATGTATGTATGTATGTATGTATGTATATATATATCCTGTCTTGAATGAGTGGTTGTTTTGCGTTTTTCATCCTGTTACTTTGTTTAAACTAACACATGGAAAGATGGCATCGGATGCCCCGCCTGCTCTGAACAGTAAGAGCGGGCAGGGACAACCCTATCTGGGGTGGCAGAGATGCGCGCTGCTGGGCCCCCACCCCACTGGGGGCCCACTGGTTCCCCCTCATGCTCCGATCCACGTGGGGTTGGACCCACTGCCCCAAAGCCCACGGCCACTGCACCCGGAGGGACGGTGGCATGAGGGGTGGCAGGGCCCCTCAGGAAGAGGGGATGGCAGCCCAAGCAGAAAAGAGAGGTGGCCCACAATATGCAGAGCAAACACTCACTGTGTTCGGGCTGCTTGGAGGTGGTGCCAATCTGCCCAGGCCTCAGTCATTGCCAAGACAACTATGGAACTGAGTAGGCTGGACTGGAGACTGTTGGGAGGTGGAGCCAAAGCCGCCCAGAGTGGACCTGCTGGCCTCGGGCAGCAATTGAAATCAGTGCAGTGCTATGCCAGATCTGTTCGCGTCTCTCAGTGAGACAAGCGCTCTGGTGGCTCAGACCTGCTGGCAGCTAGAGGTCTCCTCTGCCCTGTGCCCACAGCCGGTGGCAGACGAGCCAGGGACCCTTCGCCATACGGTCCGGTGCTGGTGTGGGGGCTGAAGCAAGGCCCAAACTTAGCCAGATACGGTGGTAGCTAGGGTTAGCTAGGTGCCCCGAGGGCCTGACAACGTTCCCAGCAGTCCACGCCCCCCCCCCCTCATACTTGCTTGCGTGGACATGCACAGGATACTAGGCTTTTTTTTTTTTTACAGCAGAGCATGCAGGTGCTCTTCCGGCCCTAAGGCAGGTCTCAGGTTGCCAAGACGACAGCAGACCGCTGCAGAGCTGGGCCGGAGCCAGGCTTGGGGCCTCTTCCTGCCCACTGGAGCCGCCATAGAGGGCAGAGGCCCCGCGGGTGGCACAGCCATGCCTAGCCTGGGGGCTTCACATGCTACAACTGCTCCCAAGATGCCACCCCCACCATGGATCCGTGAGGGGCAGACGCCTGCTAGCCAACCAGTGGCCCAGAGCAAGTGGGATCTAGGGTTGTGCATGTGTGCATGTGCGTGCGCAAGCCGCGATTCTTTTACCTAAAGTTTATTATTTGGTCTTGACTTGGTTTCTTGATGATATTCATTCAAACAAAAGATAAATCTTGTCCAGATATTTTTAATTTTACCCCAAAGAAAGTGATATCTAGGTTTTCCCCACAGGTTACGTGAAGATCGAGCTGCACTCTTGCTAAAAATGTGTGCTGCATACAGGTATAGTATTCAAATCTAATTAAGCTAAAGCTAATATAAATTGCCTGGCTAATAGGGCTATTGGAGATTTTAAGCTAATTCTAATTATGAGCTAGCTAGCTCGTAGACATATGTACACATTTCATACCACTATGGGCAAATAGACCTGTCTCTAGCCCAATATATTGTCCCCAATGTTTTCAGTTCTCCTCAGTTTATATTTACCAAGTCTAGAGATGGTAATTTCTACATACATTCTACTCTTGATACTGGCAAACAACTAAATTTTAATTTGTGAAGGCTAGTCCTCCTGTTCCAGATGTTAGACCATAAACAGTAGATTTCTGCTGCCCTACACCATTGGGGTGAAGCACATGCAGGGAAAAGCCAGACTTGCATGCAGTGAGGCACAGGCTGGTAGAGCCTGACATTCCAGCTTTGCTGGTGGGAGATAAGAGTCTCTGCTTACAGCTCAGCTGACATTATGCTCTTCTTCTTAAATACTAAATTACAGACATACACACCTCTGGCCTAACATTCACTTGTGTTAACCAAGTTGGCACTAATCTTACCAGATGAGGTATGAGGTATCATTTTGCTTGTTTTTCTGCAATACACACCACCTATTTAATCACCGTGGCACCAGCAGCTCTTAGAGCAATAGTGCTGTGTGCAGCAAAACCCCTAGACTGCCTCCCATCATCCTTCCATGCACAGGGGCGAGGCAGGAGACCCCTGAACTACACCTACTCCAGTTTGAGAGCTTTGTGCCTAGCTATAACATTTGCTTTTCTTGGCCAGATACCTTACAACAAATTGATACTTTATTTTTATCTTTTTAAAGTTATAGAATACCTCTCTCTTTAAGTCCTACAAGATGTTAACTTAAACTTATTAAGTTTCAAAGTAGGTAGTGGTCTTGGCAAGGTTGCCAACTTCTATACTCCACAAAATTTCAAATAGACTTAGAGAAGTCAGTGTTGAGGGCGAAGATTTTTGTTATTTTTCAATTTTGGGGGGAAACCCACTTACAGGTTAAATATATTTTGATGTTTTTCCATACACAACAGAAGCCATTAGACTACATTACAGTTCTTAGGCAACAACACATTTCAGTTATGTATGTTACAAATAGAGAGACAGTTTTCTAGAGTCCAGGTGTCTGTCTCATCAATGTTCTAATGCTAAAATAGAAACATGGCAAGAATCTGTTTCAGTTATTAACTATTACTTTGTGATACTAAGATTTCTCTCTCTTCTTCATTTTCATCTTTTCCCCTCTAGACAGAGTTTCTCTATATAGCCTTAGCCTTAATACAAGTTGGCCATGAACTCATCCATCTACCTCCATGCTTCTTTTTCTCTATTTCTTCCTTTTTTTATATTAAAAAAAGCTGATGCGTAATGAGTGTTTTGCTTCATGTACATCTGTGTACTATATGTGCTTGTTGCCTGTAGAGGTAGAGAGCCTCCATATGAGTGCTGTATATTACCCAGGTCTTTCTAATCAAGAAGTGCCCTTGATCACTGAGCTAATTCTTTAGCCCTGGGCTTTATTTCTTCAAGATTTTTTTTCTTTTTTCAATATAAATTTAATTGTTGTTGTTTGTAAGTACACTGTGGCTGTTTTTGGCATCGAGCTCATGGTTCTCCTGCTTCTGCCTCCTCCAGCGATTCCTGCCGACATACTATTTTTTACCTGATATAGACCTGCTATAGTCTCATAGAAATGGAGACTAGGTAAGTGCCCTGCCATCCCCCCAACTCTATCTATTTTGTTTATTTAGTTGTTTTGGTCTTTCGAGACAGGGTTTCTCTGTGTGACCCTGGTCTTCCTGGAGCTCACTTAATAAAGTGATATCTTTTATTTTTACTTTTAAATATATTATTTCTTATTTGGGTTTTGTCCTCTATAGATTTGATATTGACTCTAAAACTTAAAAGCAGCTGTGGCCTGTATAGGCCTACTGCCTTCTCTAATTACTTACTCATTTAGATAGAGTGATATTTACAAAATTTCATTTTAATATAGAAATATAATTATAGGCTATTCAGTGTTCTACAGACTTTTATTAATTTCCAAAAAGACCTTTTCCTAAAATCTGTTCAGAGACTCATCATTGGTGTTTACAGACCAAGCCTCAGAAAGTTGATTTCCTTGTCTCTTCTCTTACTAAAAGCTAAAGCTTTATATTTCTCAAGATAGTTACTGTTAAGCCTCAAATTCATTTTTTATAGAGACAAGTTACTTATTTCAAGTTACCTTTGGCTAGACCTCATCTTAAAACTCACCATAAGATTTAATCCTCTGATGAAATTTTTCTGGTGAGACATACAGCTTTTACTTAGCTAGAAAAAACTTCTATCACTTGTGATTTGTTATAAATCACTACCTAATATTTAATTTCTGCCACTATATCTCTTAGAGAACACTAATATCTCTCCTCATATTCTATTTAGGGCTTAATATCTTATGATTAAGATATTAGCGATAATATAAAGTCTTATATACTTTAAAAAACATTTGTTTTCTCTAGTATAATTAATTTAAATTTTATAACTTATCTTTACAGTTGGCCTATTACTTAATGATGAATTTCTAAATGAAATGTTATCTTCTCTATAATAAACAAATTGTTTTTGTTCATACTTTTTATCTCATATAAACTTATGGTTACCTTTTTTAAATAATTATATGTAAGTCACATGTTTTATTCTCATGATTTTCTCCCTATTTCAGCACATATAACCAAATTGTGGGTTGTAGTTCCTTATTCTAGTGTTAAAATTTTAACTTTATCTTTTTATTGATGTATGGGTACATATATATATCTAAGCTCCTTTTTCTTTACTTATCTTCTGTAGACATTTTTATAATATTTTTCTGATTTCTATTTTAAACAATATATTTACATGTAACTATTAATGCCTCCTTGGGCTTTAAAGTTGTTATTGCCTTTACGTTAATAACAACAAAATATTAATTGGTTATTGTCTATATTATTTCTATATATTTATGTTTCTAGTTAAGTTGATACAGACTTTTTAACTACTATAATCAATCATTTAAGACATTCTGTCAATAATTTAATATTACCCATATTCACTAAGATTATTGATAGTTTTAAATAAAGAAAATGATGTTTATTTAATGTGCATTGTGCACATCAAAAATTTGATTTTTGCTTCTTGTTTTGATTGAGGGGGAGTATCCACTACTTTGAATGTGCACTACTCTGCTTTCCAGATTTGCCGCCAAAGGCATTTTGGGTTTTGCTGTGTTAAAAGAAGCATTTTTTGTTTTTTGATTAATTTGAAAAATATTTCATTTTGTTGCCTTTTTTAAGGCATTCCTAGCTTTCTACTCATTTTTTGAGACATGCTACCTTTAGCTTGTCTTGAAATATGTATGTATCTTTTTGCAGTCTGATGCTGGGAGCCAGTCTGCTACAGATCCCCAGGTTGACTCAGAGCCATGCCCCTCTTAGCAGGTATGCTCTACTTTTACAGAAAAGATTTCTGCAGAAAAGATTTTTTTCCTTGTTGTGTTTTGTCCTGAGCTGACAGGCCTTTTCTGCTAGCCTTGGAGGTATCTCTTCCCATTTTCTCCAGAAGATCGCAAATCCCAAAACAAAATAAATGATTCTATACTGGCTCGCACCCAGAGCATGGAAGTCCCTGCTATCTCTGAATTGGCACCATCCCAAAGTGCTAATTCACATCATTTGTGACTTTTCATTACCACTGCTGTTCTAGTATTTCAAGGGTTAACCCAAATCCTGAAACCTGCATACCAACCTACTAATTGCATCTGAATTGAGACCTGTTCCCTGGCAACCGACTCCAGAGCCAAAGCAGAAATTTTGCATCTCAACAGAGGCCTGTACCCAGCTTCTACATTCCACTTCAGGGATAACAAGCATGCTTGCAAAGACTCTGTGCATTTTTAGAGATGGTGGCAGAACCCAAACTCTGCAAGTTGTAGAGGCATATCATGACACTATTCTGCAGATGTTAATGGTGCATTTGGAAGCCTGGTTCTGTGGCAGTAGTCAATTCACATAGAAGTGTGTGCTTAGTGCAAGTGGCTGTGCCTTGTTAAAGCAGGTTTTGCCCAGTTTGTGTTTCCAAGCTAATGGCACGTCACTCCATTGCTGGACAGACTAAAGCCAAATGTCGATCAGATGTTCCAATCACACACTGTGATGATTCCCTCTAAAAAATTGTGTCGAGTGATATGACCTCAATCCTTGCTTTTTAAATAAATAAATAAATAAATAAATAAATGTGAGATGTTGCCTCCCCCACCTCTGCCTGAATGCAAACTAGCAAGCTAAGTTTCGAAACCAAAAGTGTGGGTCATACCATCTGCTAGAAGTCCCACCTCCAGAGACTCTAGAGAACTTGCTGTTTGGGCCTGGTTGCTGACGAATTTGTGGGAGGGGTTTTGCCTTACCTTTTACCTAGCTTCACTTTGTAAAAAAAGGATTATTAAGGTGGAACATGGCTGAAAAGGATGCCTGTCTCTTGGCCCATTTTTTTTACCTATCCACATGGATAAGTTAGTATATTGAGGTAAGGAATAATGATATAATAATCATAATGATATATATTTATCTATTAATATTATACATACATTTAGAATAACATTATAGAAATTATTATGGCTAGCCAGATTCCCATACCCAGAGGACCCACCTATTATGAGGATGCTACATTCAACCACAGCAAGACCTGAATACACTAACACACTTGAAAATCAGGAATCTATCCTAACAACCTAACTCATAAAAATAATAGAGTCCCTTAAGGAATTTATCAATAATGCACAGGAAGAAATATAGGAAAACACAGGTAAACAGGTGAAGGGATTGAATAAAGTGATCCAAGACCTAAAAGTGGACATAGAAACAATAAAGAAAATACAAATTGAGGCAAACCTGGAAATGGAAAACCCAGGAAAGAGGGCAGGAATTACAGATTACCAACAGAATACAACAGGATACAAGAGATATAAGAGAGAATCTCAGGTGTAAAAGATACAGTTGAAGAGATTGACACAACTGTCAAAGAAAATTCAAAACTTGAGAAACTCCTAACAAAACATCCAGGAAATTCAGAACACAAAGAAAAGACCAAATCTAAGAATAATCAGAATAGAGGAGAATGAAGATTTCCAGGTCAAAGGACCTGAAAATGTCTTCAAAAAAATCATAGCAGAAAACTTCCCAAACTCAAGAAAGCATTGGCCATAAAGGTCCAAGACTCCTGTAGAAGACCAAATAAATGGGACCAGAAAAGAAAATCTTCTTGTCACATAAGATCAAAACACTAAATGTACACAAGAAAGAAAGTATATTAAAAACTGTAAGGGAAAAAGACTAAGTAATATACAAAGGTAGACCTATCATAATTACACCAGACTTTTCAAGAAAGACTATGGAAGACAGAAAAGCCTGGCCAGAGGTCATGTAGGCTCTAAAAGAACAGAAATGCTAGACCTGGCTACTAGACCCAGCAATACTCTCAATATAGTTGGAGAAATCAAAATATACTAGGGCCAAACCAAATTCAATGAGTATTTATTGAACAGAGGATCCTAGAAGGGACACTCCAAAATGAGGATGGTACCTGCATCAAAGAAAGAAAAAGATATTAAGCATCTTACAACAAAGCCAAAGGCAGAGAGCCACAGGCACATTAATCCATCTACAAAAACAAACATATCAGGGACCAACAGTCATCTCTCTTTAATATCTCAATATTAATGGACTCAACTCATGTATAAAAAGACATAAGCTAATAGACTGGATACACAAACAAGGTCCAGCATTTTCCTGCATACAAGAAACAAACCTCAACAACAAAGACAGACACTATCTCAGAGTAAAAGGATAGAATACCATCTTCCAATAAAATGGTCCCTGGAAACAAGTAGGAGTTACCATCCTAATATCCAACAAAATAAACTTTCAACCAAAAGATATCAAGAAAGATGAAGATTGAAATAATACCATGTATCCTATCAGATCATAGTGACTAAAGGCTCACCTTCAATAACAGCAAAAGCTACAGAAAGCCTACCTACTCAAGGAAACTGAACGACTCTTGACTCAATGATAACTTTGACAGGGGTGAAGTAAAGAAAGAAACTAAAGACTTTCTGGAATGTAATGAAAGCAATGACACATCATATTTATGGGACAAAATGAAAGCAGTGCTAAGATGCAAGTTCATAGCACTAAGTGCCCTGATAAAGAAACTGGAGCGATTTTACATTAACAAGTTAAGAGCACATGTAGGAGCTCTAGAACAAAAAGAAGCAAAGTCACCCAAGAGAAGTAGAAGGCAGGAAATAGTCAAACTTAGTGCCAAAATCAACCAAATAGAAAGAAACAAAAAAAAAACAATACAAAGAATCAGCAAAGACAAAAGCTGGCTATTTGAGAGAATCAACAAGATAGATAAACACCTAGCCGCACTAACTAAAGGGCCAAGAGGCAATATCCAAATTATCAAAATCAGAAATGAAAAGGGAGACATAACAAAAGAAATGGAGAAAATTCAAAATATCATCAGAACCTACTCTAAAAGATTATACTCAACAAAACTGGAAAACATAGATGAAATGGATGGTTTTTTTAACAGATGCCACATACCAAAGTTAAATCAAGAGCAGGCAAAAAATCAGAACAGGCCCATATTACACAAGATAAAAGTAGAAGTCATTCAAAACTATGATCAAGAATCTATTTAATTCCAAGAGAAATTGAAGACAAAATATCTATATAAAATCAAATAAATATTAGCCATGTATTTTACTGTGATCATGAGCTTGCTATGTAATAAAAACCACCAAATCTGTTCATTTTGCAACTCCTATTTCACTGTCTGTCTTAATAGTCACTATTTCTTAATACATTCATATTTATAATTATATACATTTATTTCTACAAGTCTTGATTCAGTGTAAGAAACTAAAACATTCTCTCTTCCCCCAAGAAAATATATCACATTAAAATACTTTAAATTAAATGTAGAGAGATAATAGATAAATAGATACATGACACAGGAAAGAAGGAAAAAGGAAAGAAAGGGACAATTTTAAGATATCTATATCTATATCTATCTATTTATCTATCTATCTATATTTGTAATTTCATTCTTTTTCTCTTTAATTTTTCATGCATGTTCATTTGTCTACATACTACACTATGGCTTGTGTCTAATGCCCCCCGGGGTACCCTGTCCTGCAGGGCTAAGGGACAAAGACATCAACCCCTTCCTAGTTGACTTTGTCAGGCTTTTATTTTATTTACTTTGAAGGAACGTTACATTGGGTAGGGATAAACGAACAAAACGTTACAAGAGATTAAGAGAGAGGAGGAACAACCTTTTATGCTGAGTAAATGTTGTTACTGAGTTCTGAGCCTAGATAAACCCATGCCAATATTACAGAGAGAGTCTGAGACCCCTGGGCTAAAAACCCCAAAGTAAAAAACGTCTTTAAAGCTGTCTTGCTAAGCCAGTGAAAAAAAAAGGCAGGAATGCCTCGCCTAGCTCTGAAAGCGGCTGCTTATATAGGCTTGAGTGACGTAATGTAACTGCCAGGCAGCTGCACTGCTTCTCATTGGCTAAGACCAAGTGCTTGCCAATTAAACTGTCGTTTGGCTTTTGTGAAAAACTCTGTCTTAAAGAGACAGGCTCCCTACAGTTCCCCCTTTTTTGTTTTATTTAAAAATGGAGTGGCAATCAGTGCTTCTATCAAGCAGGTGCATCAGATCAAAATTTCTCTAAGCTAAGTCATCAAGTCCTTTACTGAGCACACACGCAGTGCAAGCAGGGTAAGCTAGCATTCCCTGTTGGCGTGGCCTCTGTTTTAGGCGATTGACTTGCTTGAGCCCTTAGTACCTTAGCACACATAGCTGAATTAAGAAGCAAGCACACTCAAAAGACACCTCTCACTCTACCACGTGCAATGGGCAAGATCCC
>JADRCC010147282.1:0-11019 GCA_019843855.1 Hylomyscus alleni
CCCATTGCACCCGGTAGAGTGAGAATGTGTCTTTTGAGTGTGCTTGCTTCTTAATTCAGCTATGTGTGCTAAGGTACTAAGGGCTCAAGCAAGTCAATCGCCTAAAACAGAGGCCACGCCAACAGGGAATGCTAGCTTACCCTGCTTGCACTGCGTGTGTGCTCAGTAAAGGGCTTGATGACTTAGCTTAGAGAAATTTTGACCTGGTGCACCTGCTTGATAGAAGCACTGATTGCCACTCCATTTTTTGAATAAAACAAAAAAGGGGGAAACTGTAGAGAGCTGTCTCTTTAAGAAAGGCTCTTGAAGCACCCAAACATCCGTTTAACTGACAAGCACTTGGTATCAGCCAATAAGAAACATCTTAGCCCCCTGACAGTTGATTACATCATCACAGACCTATATATAGGACTGGCTCAGGAGCAGTCTGTGTGGCAATTTTGCCATTGGGTGGTAGTCTCTGCCTTGGGTGGGAGGCTAGGCGGTTTTCAAAGACATTTTTTACTTTGGGGTTTTAGCCCAGGGCTTTTAGACTTTCTCTGTATTACTGACATGGGTTTATCTAGATTCAGGATTTGGCAGTAACTAGTTTTCACTCGGGACAAAGCTGTTTCTCTCTCCCTTCACTCTCGTAGCATTGTATGTTTTGTTTTACCCTTCCCATTGTGATTCTCCTTCAAGGCAAATAAAAGACCTGGCTCAAAGTCAGCTGAGAAGGGTTTGATATCTTTGCCCTCATCCCTGCAGGCCAGGGTACCCCAGGGGGACCTAGATACACATAGTCTATCACTAGAGGTAGTCAGGGCAAATACTCAAATAGTTTAGAAACCTGGAGGGCATGGACGGGTTCTGCTAACTGGCTTTCTCTCCATGGCTTTTTCAGCCTGCTTTCTTATAGTACTCAGAACAACCACCACAGGGAGTCCTCACCCCAGTGGGTTGAACCCTTGCCCATTAATCACTAGTTAATAAAATGCACTGCAGTAGTATCTTTTGGAGGCATATTGTCAATTGATGTACCTTTCTCTCAGGTGACTCTAACTTATATTAAGTTGACCTAAAACTAACCAGAACAAAGCTCAAGTTGGTAAAAATCAAATTAAAGACTTTATTATAAAATCGATTAAATTACAACAAAAAGTCACTCATTCTTAGAGGGTGTCAATGGTTAAAATAATGGCAAGGAGTGGTAGAGAATGGATTTTGTGCCATGGAATGGAGATGTGTGATAGAACACGGATTCTCTACCATGGCATGGAGATATGTGGGAGAACTTAACTGAAGCATAGGATTCTGAATTCATTGACTCATAAGAGTTTACTTCACTTGAGTAATTAGTCTGTTTACCTTTACAAGAAGGTGAATCCCCATCCTAGTCCCCTGTAGCCTTGTAGTATTACTCTCTCTACTTTTTCCTGTACAAAGTAATCCTTCATTCTATGAGGAATCAATAGTGAGTTTCCCTGATGGATATGAGTGACAAGATAAAACTAATATCCCTTGGTGTCTACCAACAGTTGCTTCTAGAATCATAACAAAATTCAAGGATAAAAAGTCTCCTGGACTATACATGGTGGGACTGATTGTTCTGGCAGCATGTGTATAGTAGAGGATTGCAAAGTCAGTCATCAATGGGAGGAGAGGCCCTTGGCCCTGTGAAGGTTCTGTGTCCCAGTGTACAGGAATGACAGGGCCGATAAGTGGGAGAGGGTAGGGTGGCAGGCATGGGGAGGGGGAGGCAACAGGGGTTTGTTCTTGTTGTTTTTGTTTGTTCATTTGTTTTGTTTTTGAAACTGGGAAAGGAGAAATCATATGACATGTAAATAAAGAAAATATCTAAAAAATAAAATAAAATAAAGTGCAATTCAACACACACATACACACAAAAGTCTCCTAGAAGGGAGATAGAAACTGTAACCCATGAAATGTATTAAAGAATCAATGAGCTTAATTAGTTTGCTAATGTATTAAAGGAATCTAGGGAAATGTGTGGGCATGGATTTTAAGGGTACAGAATAGTGTCAGAAGGAACATAATAAAACTAGCTCAGGATAAGTTCATAGATGTGGGCCTAGTGAGTGGAGATTCTTGAACCAATATGGAAATGCTGAATAGTTAGAAAACATGCCAATATTTTGATTGATTGGTAGGCTGAAGCATTTGTTATTATGTAAATAACTGGAAAGGATTTGTAGATTCCTTATATCACTTGGCTTAATGTCTATGAGGAATTTGGAGAATAAAAGGAAATAGCAATTTGAGAGTAGATATATTATCTAAAAGCCAATCTTCCACAATGGTAAGGCACAGAGAGCACATCCTTCACTAATGGTTCAACACACAAAGTAGTGAGCTGGACAACAGCATATTTGAAGACCTTCATTATTTCCTTCCTTTTCTTCTGCTAGAACTTAGGGAATTAGAAGCTACCACTCAGTAGGATGAATTAAATTTGGTGGGTTTAATTGTTCTCAAAATATCAGGGGTCAGTTGGCAGCACTGGATTGAGAAAAGCAAGATGGCAATAATCAAGGCAATGCAAAAACAATGTCTTCAGTGGCTTGACACAATATGACTACAGAGACAAGATGGTTTTTATGGTCACATGACTCATATGTGTCACACAGCACTCGTCTACTTCAATTGTGTCTGTATGACAGGCCTAAAAACTTGATCATGGACCTGAGGCATATGCTTCCAAAGGAGACAGTCTCCTGAGGTAGTAAGTCACTGACATCTCCTAGCTCAGATGTGTTCCAGATTGGTCTCTGCTAAAATCTGTGAAGAGATCTACATGCTTTCTTTATTCAGGCATAAAGGTGCCCGAAGAAATATTTTGTTATTAGCTAAAACTGAGATTAAACATTATTTCCTGGCCTCCATTGTGTTTCAATAGTCCTAATTGATTTCCTTGCTGTAATTAGCTTGGAATTTTTACTAAGAAGCTGTCTTACCAGACAGGGTGTCTCAAGAGTTAGAGCTAGCAGTTAGGCACTTATTATCAGAGCAGTCTCACACAAGGCAGACTTGTTTTACTACCAGAGAGAAGTTGTAGGGCTTCCATCACTAATTATCTGTGTTACAGCCAAGGAATGCTACTATACGACCTTCAGTTACTTGCCTCAGACAGACCCAGAGAGTTTATCTTGGGGCTACCAACATAGCCCAAGAAGAAAGACACCACTGTTCCTCCACTTTGCATCTGGCTGGTTGTTCTCACTGACCTTGATGTAGCCGTCTCCTGCCTATGTGACTTCTGTCATTTGCCCTGTTCTCTGTATACTATATAAGCTTGATTTTTACTTTGTACAAATTGCGTTCAGATACCATACTCCCTTGTGTCATTTCTGTTTGTCACTCACCGAATTCTTTGCCCACCAGGCCAGAATTTTTATCACCCCGTGGAACAAGGGGTCCCTGAAGCAACCCAGTCCATAGCACATATTGACCTGTTCTGTGGGACAGTCTGACTGTTTCCCAACAATAACAGCAATTGTCTAACAGGCTTGTGAGCAAAGTGACCATGGTAACTGAAAGGAGGCTATTCATTGGTTCAACATTACAAAATTCCACTTTCTATAGGTAACCTGGCTATAGGTATTCCTGAGCACTTGATCTGCTAACAGAAGGGATCAACACTGCATCCACGATATAGCATCCTTTCCTGATATCAACCAGTAACCAGGTTGACAGCATTGGACCTGGAAAGGTAAACACTTTGTCCCTACTGTAATCTTTAACATGGTTATGGGTTTTTCTTTCTTTCACATGTTTCTGTAAAAACTACTATTTATGTATTGATAGAATGCCTTATTTACCATAATGATATTCTACAAAGTATTGCTTTTAATTAAAGTACTCACTTCACAGCCACAGAATTACAACTGTGAGTCCATGGTCACAGAATTCACAGTTTTACCATGTTCTCAACATTCTGGAGCTGCTTGTATAGTAGAATGGTGAAATGGACTTTTGCAGGCAGAAGTACAGTACTGATTATTAGGCAGTAGCTTGCAAGGCTAGGACAGAAATCTCCAAAGGACAATATAGTGTTCACTCAGCATCTAATTTCTGGTAGTTTATTCCATGGGGAAGATACCCAGGACCATAATTCAAGGAATAGAAATAGGAAGGTTTCCACTCAATATCTTCCAGTAACTCAGAGGAAATATTCTACTTCCTGTACTCAGGCCCTTAATTCTGTAGGTATAGAAGTTTTGTCTCCAAACAGGGGAGTGTTGCTGTCAGGAAATGAAACAAAACAACCATTAAATTGCATGCTTATACTTCCCTCTGGCAAATTTCATTTTCTTAAGCCAACAAGTTAATAAAGAAAACAAAACAAAACAACAAAGAAAGAAAGAAACAAAAACAATGTAATAGCATTAAAAGTGCTGAATTATTCAGGTGATGGAGAACAGTTCAATTGCATCTTCACAATGGAAGAGTATGTCTGGAGTGCAAGAGGTCCTTTACTGAATTTCTAAATGTTACCATGCTATGGTAGTTTGAATAGGAATGCCCCACCTCACCCCCCATAAACACATCTGTTTGAATTCTTGGTCCATAGTACGTGGTACATCCTTGGTGGAGGAAATGTATCACAAAGCAGTAGCCTTTGAGCTCACAAAAATCTCAATCTAGGTCTAATGCTCAGTTCACTTCCTCTAATCTGCATACCCAGGTTTTAGAACTTTCAGCTCCTTCATCACTATGTCTGCCTGAATGCCCTCATCCTTTCTGCCATGATGATAATGAACCAAACCTCTGAAACTATATACCAGCCCGAATTAAGTGTTTTTCTTTATAAAAGTTGTCTTAGTCATAATATCTCTTCACAGCAATAGAAAGCCCGAGATACATGTCCTGAGATTAAAGCTTATGAAAAACTACAACTACTATTTTGCAATCAGGATGACAAAGGGCAAAAATCATTCAGAAATAAATCTATGGTTCCTTCCTCAGGAAAAGAAGCAAGACTTCTTAGGTACTCACTGGGGAAAAGGGAATATTAACAGAACACAGTATTTTAAAAGAACTGCTAAAATCTTTTGATAAATTAAAAAGTTGAGGATTTTAATTAGCATGAGAATTTCTATCTTATATTATTAAAAACATGTTTGTGCTTGTATACATATTTTAAAGATATATATTTCTTTATATTCATTGTACCATCAATTGAGATAATATCAGCAATTGCTGTCATATTTGTTATTAAACACTAAAATATTAAGCATTCTATAAGTAAATTACTATGTATTCTATAATAAATGATGTGTTTGTATTTGTTCATGGTACAGTCATATATGTTAGGTAGAACCATAGTGTAGTCATTGTCTTTTATTTGGAATTTAAAGATGATAAAAATGTGATTATATCTTATGTTGATAAGGGTTGTATGTGTAATATCTAATTTTAGCTATCTATTAGATTAAATCTAGAATCAAACGGAACACAAGCAGCTGGTCATATTCTTACCCCTCCCTTGTGAGATATTCTTGATTGGATCATGTATATATGGTGAATGATCAACCATAAATATTGCACGTACATTCTGGTCAAACTTACTTATATGGACATGGGAGAAGAATCATTTTACTTTTGCTTACTTGCTTATTCTCTCTCTGGCAAGGTCCTATCTTGTTTCTGAATCATTTCTTCACTAATATTTGAGCTTACTTCTGTAGATTACAACTTATATTTGAGATTGAATGAGGCATCCAGCCTTGTGGAATAAACAGCTGCCATATTCTTAGTACACTTATTTAGATATTGCCATTGTTGAGATTTCTGTCTCATACCCTGTATGTCACTCTAATAAAACATATACATAATATGTATGTAAATATACATGAATATATATATATATATATATATATATGTATTAAATCATGTATTTTTTTTTCTTTAGAGAACCCTGACTAACATAGACGCAGTTTCTTCAAGGTAAAATATAGCATTGATATAAATCTAATAAAACCTACTGGAGATTTATATACTGTGAATTTTAAAATTCCATTTAAAAAAGTAAATATGATGTAAATAAATGGGGAACATACCATTAATACAAGTGATGCATTCTAGAAAAAGGTGTCAATTTTGTTCAAAGACATCATCTGGTACATGGAACAATATTTCAAAATTTTAAGAGTTCTGTATTATAAAATGTATGGTAGATTATTTTGAATTCCTAGAAAGATGATAAAACAATATCAGGAATGAACAAAAATGAAAATAGGAGGGAGCATTATAACTGATTCTTAGATAGACTTCATAGCCCCAATAATAAAATAATGTCACACACACAGTGCAATAAGTATATAGGTCTTTGGGACAGAATAGAGAGTCAGAATTTGTCCCAAACAATTCTGTGTTTGTTATAGGTTGTTTCTTACAAACTTTAAATGAGTATCCAATTTAAATCTCTAATTTCAAAATGTGTTTGCAAAATAATTGAGAATAGTATCTGGGTTTAAATAATCAAATTATCGACCTAGCATCATGAACTGGATAATATGTAGAAAGGATATGTTCATCTACTTTTCTGTTTTATGTTTGCATTATTTTTGTTTATCTTCTCAATAAATCTAATTAATACTCAAAAGATGTCATAATATGCAAGCAGGCATGGTTTCAAACTCTTTAATAAAAAATATGAAACAAATTATGAATTGTTCATCTCATTTTACTTTTAAGATTATAAATCAAGATTTTTGAAATATATATAAAGATAAAACATATTTCTCTCTTAACAGTTTATTTTGGATTTTCAGTCATTCAACCATCAAAGCAATTTCAATATGCACTGAAAATGAAAGACCACCTCAACTATTTTGTGCTGCATTCATGAGTAAAACTATAAAGATAAGATGTAATGAAGTTCTGAAAGTCTATTCTTATACTTTTATAATTATGTTTACTTACTAAAAATTCACAGACGTGTTTATCTCCAGAATGCTCTTAGTTTGCTAAGTCAGTGAGATTCCAAAATGATCTATCTTTATATAAAGTAAGAATATTTTTAATGAAAATATAAATCCAGTTGTAAGTAGGAATTAGTGTTCAATTTCTTTAAATTCCTTGAATTACAAGAAATACTTCAACAATTAATAGTTTTCTTTATTATAATGCTAGAGGAAATAGAACAAAATCATTCAAATGTCTACTTTCATGTACCATCATGTCTCAAAAATTCACTGAAGAAATAAAAAATTTTCAAACAACTAGAAAGAAAACCAATCTCAATGTATAACTCTAACATAGAGTCAAAAGTTGATATTTTCTTATTAATAAATAAAAATAAACAGTAGGGTCATTATGAAAGCTTAGAAAAAGGATTTGGCAGAGTCTTGGGACATAAGTTAAATGGAACATGCTCTCTAGCATGCTAAACATCCTTAATTCATTTTCTTGTACTAAGTTAGGACTTTTCTTTTTTTGAGATATTATTTTTACTTTTAATTGCATGTGTGTGTGTATCTTTGTGTGTGTGTGTGTGTATTTGTGACTATGCGTGGAATATTATGTACACATGAGTGATGCAGAAGACTGAAGAGGGCATTAGATGTCCTAGAACTGAAGTAACCAGCTGTAAGCCACTTGACTTGGATTTTGGGATTAGGAGCTCTGAATTCTTCAAGTGCAGTACACTTTCTTACCTACTGAGCCATTTTTTTCAGCTCCCAGCAGCACTTCTAGAGATAAATACTATATTTTTAAAGATGGGCTGAAATTACATGAAAAAAAATCAAATAAGAAATGCAGTGACTACTATGCTTTAAGATATATGTTAAATTTGTTAGGCTTATTTTTACAGTATGTTTACAACTGTGCCTTCTGTCTTTGGTATATCATTGTTATTGTTGTTTGATACAAGTAAAATGGTGTATTATCCTATGTTTTAAATAAAATGAAGCAATAAATACTATTATTTTCCCAAAATCTAATGCATACGCCAATAAAGATATTTTATATAATAATGAATCTATTAACTTGGAAGTATAAATGAAAATGTACAGCAGGATTATTATATTCTATATTTAACTTTGATTGTAATGACTATCTTTTTTCTATGTATAGGCTTTAGCTGTGCACTATAGTGATTAAGAGTGAGAAATCATTAACTCTGAGACCTCGGGCAAATTACTTAAATTATCTGTACTTTAGTAGCTTCATCTATTAATTAGAATAAAATAAAATTAATAAGAACAGTGTTCAAGAAGATACAATGGGCTTTTATATCAAAAGAGTTTTTGTAAATTAAATACATTTTAAATCTTAGATTTTTATTTAGTTTTATAATTTAAAAATGGATAATTGTCAAAAATCTTTGTAATGTTAAATCATAATTTTGAATCTGAAACTATTAATGTTAATAATTTTTTCTTGTGACTGAACTTCCATTATACTTGTAAATCAATATATGGTACAATAAAAATGGTGGGCGGTCATCTGGTAGAACATTATTTCTTGGAGTATCCTTAAAAGTGATTATAAATAATATAGATATTGCATTTGAGTAAATACAATTTATTTATTGACTAAATAAATCAGATCATAATCCTCCACACAGGTTCAAATAATAAAAGTCAATTTAATTGATGAATAAATCAAAACAGAAAATTATAAATCACATTGAGAATCTGAATAGAACAAATTAGTTAGAGGTAAGATAGGTTGTATTTCCTTTCTATCAGAGCTATTGAAATAGAATAGCAAATTATTTTATTGCCATTTTTCTCCAGGTTTCATTCTTGAACTTCAACCAGGCATGCACAATTTTTTTTATATTGAGATACATTTCATGTTCATGAAAATTTGAAATCAAATAACGATAAATTAAATTATGATATAGACATAATGGTTAAATACAAATATGTACTCACACTCACTAAATTTGTTTTTTCATAGATATACCAGAAGTAAATATGTAAGTAGCCCTTTTACATCTAGATTTTCTATGATTTAGTGAACATGTTCTCACCCACCTGGCAACTCTATCAGTTATATCAATGTTTGTACCATAATGTTATGGAATCACCACTCTGTCCCCTGATGAAACAGAAGTGATCAATCCTGAGGCAGTAAGCACAGCAGATTATTTTATTATACTTAAGAATAACCTCTATCAGTTCTTTTGCTACATTCCCAAGACTACATTCCTCAAAGTGTCAGTAAGCTTCCAAATGACTTGAGTGTGATTCCTTATGACGTGTTCTTCATGCCAAAGCAACAACTTGAGTTTTCAAGTGAACACAATAAAAGTTCTAGGAAACACATGTGAGCATGTTTATTGGGAAAGTACAGTAATAGTCAGAGGTACATAAATTAAAATGAAGGCAAATTTATTGGTACAGGCTCACTAAACAGAGATCTTGCACTTAATGTTGCAGTCATTGGTTTTGAAAAAAATGACCAAAATTTGATGATTGTCTGAGAAATCTACATAATATTTTAACATTGTGACTAATCAGAATTGTCTGATCTCTCTTGTTTCAATATATCCAAGTAATTAAAAATCTGAGGAAGATTGAAATTTTTATTATACTTTTCCTTCAATTCCTCATTATCAAAATTATCAGAATCTATACTGCATTTTCAGTCAGTATATATTATCTATACTGTGTACATGAAATACGCTTTCACAAAAATAGTGAGGAGTGTCCAGAATTCTTGAAGGACTGGTGTTATTCTTCTTCTTTGTCAAATTGTCTATTTGTCTTATGCAGAAAAAAATGGGTCTTGGAGAAATACAGTGGACAATTACAATTTCTTCACCAATATTTCTTTTCTTTAACAAAATACTACATGTGTTTAAATCTGGCACATTGATTAAAAAAATCCGCATTTTCTCAAAGTTTCTTATGATCAAAAAACTCAGGCTACTTTCAGCTGGCATTCCTAGCAATATACTTTGTATTCTTTTTCTCAGTGGTATTTCAATTTTCTAGTTCAATGTTTTAATTGATTTTTCAGGGAATTTAATTCTCCCTGGCTTCAAAAAGATATCATACTGGCTCATTGCACTGACAATATTATGGTGATTGAATTTATTAACAGCAAATAAACAGAAATAACAACTACTGTAGATTTATTGGTGAGATATTTACTTGCCAGAGGGTGAGTATTCAATCTGGTATTTTAAAATTTGTGGTAAAATTTCTAAGGACCCATTGATGTACAGATACTAATGTAAAGATGAATTATATACATTTATAAATTTGATGCTTTATATAATCAAAGACAAGGTACAAAACCTAAGAATACAGAAAAGATGGGACTTTTCAATGGAGCTTCAAAGAGGGGAGAATGTTCTACCATAGATGTAGGCTGCTATCCAAGTTGCCTTGCCACATAATCTAGCAGATTCATAGTTCATGAAGTTTCAGTGACAGATGGAGATGCTTTTTGGAACCTTGGCAGGTACATTCAGGTGAATCACATTCCTGCTGCTTAGGATTCTGGAGCAATGCCCTATTCCTCCACAGAAAGACTCAGCTTTTGAGAAACAGTTCTTGGCTTGCCACTAGGCCTGAGGCTAAATGTTTGTTACATACACAACCATTGTATACTACTGTGTAATTTTAGCTGTTCTCCATGAAACCTGTGGTTTTGACTCATTGACACGAACACTCTGACCATTCCTAGTGGCATTTAATTATCAACCTGAAGTTGAATAGCTATACTTAAACAAAGAGAGAGTTATCAAATTTGCTATCAATAATGACCAACACATAATCCTCAGTATGTACACATTCTGTAATTAGAGTAGCAGGTTGATGATAGTAATCTTTTCAATAATACATAATCAGTGTATGGCTCTTACTCAAGTAATTACTAATTGTCAGTTTAGATTTTCCTTTCCTGATACGCAATGCAATGTTTTTATCAAAGCTATGATCTATAGATTTAAAAAAATATTTCATACATTATCATGATGTTCCATGTAGTATTGTATCTCTTTAAAGAATTTATTTGACAGCACAATAACATTGGCAGTGGATCCATGTTATTCTCCAT
>JADRCC010147290.1:0-12277 GCA_019843855.1 Hylomyscus alleni
TTTTTTCTGCCTGCCACATTTAACTAAGGAAGCAATGGTAAATTGTATTTATGAAAGTACCAGGACATAGTACATTATGTTCAGGCTAGCTGCTGCCAGGTATAATTTGTGCCTATTACTTCTTGCTTTGACCTTTTTGGGGGAAAAAAAACAGCACTTATTTACTGTCCTGGAGATGATGTTTCTTGTTATGCTCAATAATTCTATTTCCTGTTCCTTTTAATCATTCTTGGTGATGGTCTCTGGATATTCTCCAAGCATCCCAGCATCCTTGAATTTTGGAGATGTCCTAAATTAAATGTAGACTATTTTAAAAGGACTCAGTGTGCTAGTAAAAGCCCTTAACAGAGTGCAAAGATAATCTACTAAAATGAGTAGGCAAGCCTGGTTTTGATGTAGGTGGTTAAATGGTGCTTAGTCTATCCTTTCTGTATACCAGCTGTTTCAGCAGGTCAGGGACTTTGACACCACACTAGAATTCGTGGCCTTGGAGACTTAGTTTATCCTTTAGCATTCATGCTAAGTGTTTTGAGAAGAGTAGCATAAATACATTGCTTCAAAACAAAACCCATTAAGTCCATGTAATCATTGAAGTATCAAAAGAAAGCAAAGCAAAATGATTCCCTAATGAAATGAGGCCCATTGTTTCTGCCAACACCAGCCCTCACCTAAGCAGGATTATAAAACTGCTAATTGCAGGTCAAAGACAGTCAAGTTCTTGCTCAAGTTGACTACAATAAAAATTTCCCCAAATCCAATAAGGCATGGGCTAGAATAATAATTGTGTTTGAGAAAAATATCTTGAGAAATAAACTTATAACCAGCACGGATGGTTTGAAATGACAGGTCACTCCTGTGACTAAAACCTGCCAGAGATAATCTACAATGGAACTTCACTAATGCTACCTTATCTATGCCTCTGTTTCCAGAGACTTTTTTTCAGCCCACCCCACACATGCCCAAGTTATTATGTGTGAAATATATTACCAGTTTGGAGTATAGCTGAATAGTTCTGGGGTCTAATTGTAGCTCTCTCACTGACCAGCTAAGTGACCTTGAGAAGAATCACTTTAAAAAAATCTGAAATGAGCTCAATATTTTTGTCACTGTTAACACAATTTTACACCTGGACCTTTGCCATTCCCAAGGGATATATCTCAGATGCTTGTAGAAACACCCACATTTATAAATACCTATACTGACATATAGCTTTTTCTCACTAAACGCAAGTATTTGCAGGAAGACGCATGTGATCCCTTCATAACCTTGAGCACTCTGAAATACTGGAGAGAAATCATTTGCAAAATCATTAAAACAAATGTGGTGGCTAAAATAACCTTCCTGAGTGAATCTGGTTACAGCGTTACTCTGGTTACACTGACAGCACACTTCCTTTTCCTCCGTGTGAAACACAGGTGTGCACAGTTTTAACAAAGGCTCTTGGGTAGGTGACTTTGAACAAAGAAGCAGAGCTTTTGAAGTGCAGGTTGTAACGAAGTTCTGTAATGACTCAGCAAAATTACCCATGCTAGCATGAGCTTGGGCGCTGATGCTCCAGTGTGTTGAAAGAGTGTATTCTGCCTGTCACAAGACTCTGGAGATCCCATATTTCAATGATTTGGTCTCCCAAACTATCTTGATTAAATTATAATTAAGATAAAATTTAAAAATATTATTAAAACATAATATAAATGAAAATAAAATTATAATAAAATTAAAATCTTTATTAAATTATAGTTGAATTTCCTGGCTGAATTTGGCCAAGTCATGTACTGTCACTGACTTGTGTTCATATCATTGAATGCTAATATGTGATCCCAGGAAAATTTTGTGATAGTTCCCATCACTGTCAAAAGAAACCTCACATCCTTCCACTTAAGACTCTGAAACCACCGGGCAGTGGTGGCACATGCCCAGTACCTGGGAGGCAGAGGCAGGCAGATTTCTGAGTTCGAGGCCAGCCTGGTCTACAAGAGTGAGTTCCAGGACAGCCAGGGCTATACAGAGAAACCCTGTCTTGAAACAAAGTCAGAAACTTTAGGATTGTTTCTTTTAGGCCAGAGTAGGAGCTAACAAATTTAGAACATTTTCTGGGTCCCTACACATATACTATTCTGTGATTCCAGGCTCTTTTTACTCTAACCAGGACCTTAGGGTCTCTATCTTGTCTGTGACTACTGGTTTGGTATAACATTTAAACCATCTCAGTCTATCTTTTCTACATCTCTGCTGTACTTCCAGTGCCAACTTCTGCTAGGTAATAAATGAGGTATCACAGGGCCAATGGACATTTGTGGGACTATTTGGTGGCAAAACACATCATAGATGAGGAGAAAAGAGACAAATATGATAAAATCCCCTCCCTTTGGTGGTGGGCCTTATAGTAATGGAGGCAGATGCGGAAACAGATCATTTTAATTTGGTTATGTGTAAGTGTTACATTTTGTATACTGTGAGCTAGGATCCAAGAGGAGAGATTTCTCATGCTGCCTCCAGATTCAGTCAAGGCTTCCTAAGAAAGCGATTCCTGGGTTAAGTTGTGCCAAGAAAAACAGGAGGCTTCTTCCAAGAATAACGTGGGCACTGGGAAGTATGAAGGCACTGCAGGTAGTTTGGTTTTACCAAAGTGAAAAGCTTCAGTCAGAAAATGAAGAGGCTAGCAAACACAGCAAGATGTTGATCATGAAGGGCTTTCTCTATCATGTTAAGGCACCTGTACAATAGGGAGCCCCTTAGCTTTTCCTTGGCTGAAAGACTTCTCACTTAACACACTATTTTCTGAGTGTCTGGAAGCAGAGCATATTCTCAGGGGATCCTAGTAGGCTACAGGGTTGTAGGGCAGAGAAACTAAGAAAAAAAAAAAACAGAAAAAAATGTGCCTTTCAATTTGCCGTGATACCAAGGGATGCTTATAGGCACAAGATAAAGCAAAAATCCGGTTCTGTCTTGAAGCAAGGGAGCAGGCTGTTTGTATCCATCTATGATAGTAAACTTTGGCAGGTTGAGTACATGCTGCTACTTTGCCTGTGAGCAAGTCTCCAAAGATGGGAATCCAGGAGGTTTGTTAGCAGCCAGCTGTTACAAGAACCCAGATGTTTCATACTTGCTGGTAAGATAGAGGAGAGCTGAGCAAGGTACCCCACTGGTTCCTGCTCATACTCCAGCACTTGGTTAGATGATAACAGTGCCATAGGCCTGTCCTTCCAGTAGGTGTAAGGCATGGACCCTCTTGTGTATTCCCATAACTTTCTTTGTATACACATAGCCAGATTAAACTCTAAAAGCCATTAAAGATGGTGGCTTTTTGAAATCATCATCTGCCTTATAGTTCATGCTCAGTTGATATCTAAACAGATACCAGGTCCTATGAAATTACTCTTTGACAAATACAAATTTTATTCCCACCCATTTGCCAACAAAACCAGCTCAGAGATATCCTACCTTTCTTTAGGTCTTTTCTAATAATACTGTGCAGGGAGAATCACATTGTTATGCAAAAAGCAAAGCCAATGAATTCATAATAAAGAGACTTTTAGTAATTCCTTATTACCCATACTGTACAGTCTAAAATGCCTAACAGAAGCCAGCATACCAGGTCTAATCTGAACTCGTTCTTCTACCCTACTGGCCCCATGGGTAGAATGCTTCTACACTGATCCTGCAGTCTTCAGGTCTCTGAACCTCGTAGACTCTGTGATCTTGGTACTTCATGTGCTTTCCTTGCCTCATCTTGGGCCCAGAGTTTCCTCTGAAGCTTACAAACCCCAGAAAATCCCTCAGGACAATTCCACTTTGTCTGATCTCTCTCATTTCACTGACAGTACCATTCACCGCATGTCTCAGCAGTAACATGGACACATGCCTTATTTTATATTAGTCACAGTGTCTACCTGAAGGGCATATGCCATCATTAGCATTTATTTTAGATTCCTCGGTGCCAGCACTAGCTATGCAATTTGGGAGACCAAGTACAAAAAAAAAAAAAAGAAAAAGAAAAAGAAAAAGAAAAAGAAAAGAACTAATTTAAGAAAACTATTAAGAATCTCAAGATGGTAACAGGCGAAAGCCAGCATGGGACCCTTTGAGGGGCAAGCTCCTTTGCCTATGACGCTTAGCTTGTATTATGGCCACACAAAAAAAGTCTCCTCTAGCAAGCCTTGTTTAAATGCCTTGTTTAAAGCAACAAAAGGCAGAGAGAAACTTAGTGGGTGAGCTCATCAAGATACCTACTCCATTCAAACCTTTTGCTCCCACTTCTTAATAGAATTTTTGAAGGAGCTGAACATGAGTCCCAGGACCTCCCACTGGCTAGGCAAGCATTCAGCACTCAGCGAGATTCTTAGCCCTTTTCTGTTTTCTACATAGGAGGGAAGTAGGCTCTGCAGGAGGAGGCAGAGTCATCCTGGATTACTAATCTCTTTTACCAGGAGCATGCAGATGTAGTAACTTGGAGAAGATAATTTCAATGAATAGTTGTCACTTCTCATGCTTCTTCTCTGGTTTCTGCAGTGAGGTATCACCTTTGTTGGCAAGTTTTGAAGGAATGTTTCTTTCCATGGAACACTGACCATGGGCAGGGCTCACTTCAAAGCTGGAGTAGACCTCTTATTGAGGTTGTTTGATGTTTTTGCACTATTAATCTTGGAAAGACTCCTAGTTTTGCTCTTAAGGAAAAGGGTATTGTTATAAATATGTAAACATTGAAAATTCTGAACTTCCATGGGGTAATTAGTAAGCTGTGTAAATGGTCCTTTCAAATAGCCCTATGTGTATAATGTTTACCAGCATGTATGCATTATTGAATATACTTTTCCCCCTTCCCTTTCTCCCGTTCGCTCTGGCCTATAGGTTCTTTATTTGTTTCTCATTATGGATGGTTGTGAGCCACCTTATGATTGCTGGGATTTGAACTCATGACCTCCAGAAGAGCAGTCGTTGCTCTTAACTGCTGAGCCATCTCACCAGCCCGCATTATTGAATAATATGTCATTTATAAAAAAAGCAATGGATCATATTAGTTGATGTACTTAAGTTAAAATGTTTATCTTTCTCCAGAAGCCAATTTCATGATAGAATTAAACTAATCACACAGGAAAAAAAAACGTACTTTCACGGAGAACATTATACAGACTTGCTTCCAAAAGCATAGTGCCTTGAAGCCCACTTTTTGGAAATATAACTGGGAATGTAAAAACAAAAGAAAACAAAGGGACATACAGTGTTTCAGGCTACAGTTTCGACACTGTGGAGATCCCTTTGGTATACACATTTGAGAAACTGTATCTTATTAAATCCTGAAAGTCACCTCTTTTGTCTTTGATGTTTCTACAGGAATTGCTTATCTGTTTGCCAAAGCTTATCTCATTTCCAAGAAACCGCAGTACCTGGACACATGTATCCGGTGTGGGGAGCTTACATGGCAGAAAGGCCTGTTGAAGAAGGGGCCAGGGATTTGCCACGGTGTCGCTGGCAGTGCCTATGTCTTCCTCCTTCTGTATCGTCTTACAGGAAACTCGAAATACATCTACCGTGCCCAAAGGTCAGCTGTTTTCATGTGCATGTTCTTAGAAATCTTTTTCTTTTCCTGATTTGAGACAAGATCTCACTTATCCTAGGCTGGTGTCAAATTCACTACATAGTGAACAATGACCTTGAATTTCTGATCCTTCCTACTTGCATCTTCTAAATTCTAGGATTACAGGTGGACACTGCCACCGCATTTTATGTGGTACTAGGGATTAAAACCCGAGTTTCTCATGTACTAGTCAAGTACTCTACCCATCGAGCTATGTTTTGAGTCGTAGTTTTTTTGTTTTGTTTTGTTTTTTGAGACAGGATTTCTCTGTGTAGCCCTGGCTGTCCTGGAACTGACTCTATAGACCAGGCTGGCCTCAAACTAAGAAATCTGCCTGCCTCTGCCTCTCAAGTGCTGGGATTAAGGTGTGTGCCACCACTGCCTGGCTGAGTCCTAATTTTGAAGTCTTAATCTAATTAATTTTCTAAGTGGGTAATACCTGATTTCAAATGTGTGAAAAAAGAAGTAGAGCGACCAGGCCTTGCAGCCATTTAATTAACTTTCCTGGAGGCATTGTCTAGGTTTATCTTCCCAAGAATATTCTCTGTAAAAATACCAAGCATGTGGGAATATATGTGTGTGTGTGTGTGTGTGTGTGTGTGTGTGTGTGTGTGTGTGTATGTGTGTATATATCAAATTTTATCATTCTTATACAAGTGCTAGTGCCTTGTTATCTTAAAGATTATGCTATATTAATGTCTTAAGGGCCTCTTTTATCATTCTTGTTAAACATTCTTATTCAAATAAAAATTTTTACTGCATTTGTTTCTAATATTTTAATTATAAATAATTAAATCCCTTATGGTTGGATTATCTTTTCCTGCCTTCTCTCTAGGAGGGTGGTAGGCTATGGAGGAGACAGAGTTGTCCTGGATTACCAATCTCTTTCACTATGAGCATCCAGACTTTACAACTTGGGGGAAATAATTTCTATTAAGAGTTGTTACTTCTCTTGTTTCTGCTCTTGGTTCTGTAATGGATACTACCTTTGCTAACAAGTAAATTCCTAGAAGTGGAATTTTTGAGCTAAAAGGTTTGGATTAATAATGCTAAATGAATCTCTGTAGTTTATTCCCTGAAGCCCTGATAAAGATGGAAAATCAGATGTAGTACAGACAGCATTGTTTTGAATAGAAATCACCCCATACTAATTCACTGTATACACTGTGCCAGAAAGACTATGAATGGACTATAAATAAACTGGTATACAAGTGAGCAGCATGAAGTCAGTATTCCCTTTGAGGACACTTGGAAACTGTCCATGTAAGTTGTCATAAGAGGTCTGGAGTTTTCTGTGTGGCACTTATGTCTTTTAAGCTAGGAGGCTTCTCACCATCTTCCACCCATCTGATGTGATTCCCCTTGTATCTGAGTTGTCACTTGGTAGAGGCCAAAGGATAGTCCTCCACCACGGTTGTGAGAATTTCCTTTAAAAATGTTCAGAATTATACTGGCTATGTGATCATAACTAGTCATGAAACTTCCTCATTTGCAACATATGGAAAATAATGTTCATTTCTCAGGGCTATTGGTTGGTTTAAATAAGTTAACACATGAAAATAGGTTTTTTTTTAATTTTGTAAGCTTTATTATATAAAAGGAACTTGCAAACAAATACAACAAAAGCATTTTAAATAATGCCTGGAAAGTAGTAACTTTAATGGAAGGGTTAACTGTTGTTGTAACTATAAATTTGAGCTTTATCATTCCTAAGTTTTGTCTATGCATATATAATATATATTCATACATGTGTATCTGCATATATCTGCATATAGACACTCAATTTGTGCGTGCGTGCGTGCGTGCGTGCGTGCGTGTGTGTGTGTGTGTGTGTGTGTGTGTGTGTGTGTGTGCATTTGTCTAAATTTTGGTTCTAGGCAACAAACCCAAGTCTTTCCCCATGCTAAAGACATACTTTATCATTAAATCATACCTCAGCTTTTTGTCTATTTTCAATGGGTCCCTATGACTATTATACATATATAAAAGTACTATATGTACTATTTTAACTTACAGTTTTAAATGAGTAATTTTAGTTTGCATGGATTTCCGTCATTGTTTTAAACAGCTAAATAAATATTCAATGAAGTTGTACCATAATTAATTCAACTTCTAAATAATAGAAACTTGATATGTGTTCAGTATTTATTAATATAGGCAAAATTGCCTCAAATATTACATCATAGACATAATAAAAATATACAATATGTGTATATTATAGTAATAGAAGCATTTATGTGAGAAACATTTTAAAATTATCATGCATCCTTTTTTATTCCCAGTAGTGAGAGTAGAACCAGAGTCTCATTTATGCATGCTAGCTGGACAATCAATCTATCATTGAGTACTTGGTCCCTGACCTAAAATTATAAAATTGGAATCTTCACATTTATCAGTGTTTCTTAGTCTAAAATAAAGGTACCATTATCTTTTCCCTTCTTCCCCTCCCCTTTCTTCCTATTGCGGTGGTTCTATTAATGATTATAACTCTTCCTCAAAATGTACAGGAACTATTTTCCTTTCCTGCTATTTCTGTTTTTAAACTCGCAGTCTTGTATTCTCCTTTGTTTGTGCTGCTGTGTTGCCTGTATGTGAGTCTGTGCATCACGTGTAATCCTGATGCTTATGGAGGCCAGAAAAGCAAAGCAGATTTCCTAGGACGGGAATTGCAGACAGTTGTGAACCTCCATGTGCTTGTTAGGAATCAAACCCTAGGTCTCTGGAAGAGCAGCCAATTCTCTTAACTGCAGAGCCATCTCTCCAGACTCTTTCTTCGCCATTTCTCCCCACTCTTCTTAACCTTTTTCTTTTGCCATATAAAAGCATTAGCTATTGTTTGTGTGCCATTTTGCTACTTCCACACTTCATTTGCTTACTTCTAATTTTCCTCAACTACTCTCCCTCATTTTATTTTTCAACTTAAACTTTAGGACCCATTTGTCAGCTTTAAAAACAGTCCTATGAGATTTGGCTGGAATTTCACTGCATTACAGGTTATTTCCATAAGAATTATTAAAATACCAAGGTTTCCCATTCAAGATCATGGTATACCTTTTTATTGATTTACATTTCTAAAATATCACTTGGCTGATTCTTGATTTTATAAAAAGTATCTTTAAAATTCTTGTTAGCATTAAAATTTTTTGTTTTATTTCTAATTTATTTATTTATTATAAATGAAGTTTTCTTCAAGGCTTCATATTTCAGGTTATTTATCACTGGTGTTTATTAAAATTGAAAAAATATATATTAGTACAGTTTACCATCGGTTTCTATTTTTTCATTGTAAGTATCTAAGTTTTCATAAATACTGTCATAGACTTCATAGAAATTACTGATTCCATTCTTGTCTTGCTGGTTCTCTATTTAATTCCATTGCATTTTCTAGATATACATGCACATTATGTGCAACTAATTATGACTGCAACTTCCTGGCTCAAGGGCAATCATAGTCTTTCTGGTTCTCTGTTGCATGAGATCCCTATAACAGTGCATCCCCATAGCAACCTTTAATAATAGGAGGGACAGAAAACATCATTGCTTCTATGCTCATTAAACTAGGAACCTTCCATTTCACCATGATCATTTATATTTACTTTTGATAATGTCTATCATGTTAGAGCAGTCCTGCCATGCTAATGGTAATCTATAGCTTTCCACCATGACTGAAGGTAAAGGCCAAAGTCTGCCCTTTGATTCAGAAGTCCTACAGCACCTAGGCTCCCTTTACCTTCAACTTCATCTCCCATTCTCCTTCTCATGGCTCTCTCCATCATGTTGAAGTTCTTGTGATTCCTTTAGTATGCCATATATGATAGGCCACAAGCCCTTTCAAGTTTTGGTTCTTTCCATTTAGAATTTTCAGTTTCTACCCATGTCTCCTTACTCCCTAACACGGCTACATTTAGCTCCTAGGCCCTTCTACCTATAATGTTCATTTTGTCCATGTATTTCCTAGATCTTTAAATGTTTAAACGACCCAGAAACATCTTCCAGTCATAACATATCCAGTATTCAGTGTTAAAAAGTAAAATATAAAATATCTTTGATATTTGCCTATATGCTCTGAAAGGACTATACTGGCTAGCATTTGTGAGTCTTCTATTTGCTTTGTATAATGATGCAGGCCCATAATTGTAGCTACTTAAGAGGCTTATGTGGGAAGATCATAAACTTGAAACCTTCCTGTGCTACAAAAGGGAAGGCAAGACCAACTTGGGCAACTAGTGAGACCCCTGTCTCCAAACAGTAAAACTGATAGGTAGCGATATGACTCAGTGGTACAGTGCTTGCTTAGCACACAAATGACACAGCTCTTTAATATGTTTCACCAAAATCTAACCTGTTGTTTTCCAAAGAAATCAAAAGAAAGCTATTAGGGCATAATCTAGGATAATGGATTTCACCCTTGGACAAGTTTTATCAGAAGTCCTTATGCCCTAAACCATATAATTTGGAAAGATTGGGTGAACCTCTATGTTGCCTGGCATGCCAATCTGAGTGTTCAGAGATATAATTATAACATTTTGAATTCCAGAGCTCTATAAAATGCAAACTTCTCATTCACAGGTAGAAGATTCTAAAATGCAGGTAATGTTTCAGTATTGTTTTGAATTTTATTGCTCTGAGTAGCGAACTTTACATCTCATTATATTTCAAAGTTAAATATGATACAAATTAGAGAGGCTTTCAGTTCTAGGAAGAGCAATATTTAATAAAAGAAATGTACATCTCCAGAAGAAATATTATTTGCTCATCACAGATTGCTCTTTTAGCATGCATTTTGAAAATTATGGCTATAGAAAAAAAAAACTGGGAATCTTTTCTGTCTATTTTTTCTAGCAATTCTATTTCTGTAAAACCAACTAGTTCATTGTGTTTTGATTTCTTTTCAATAGAGTCTTTTATCTGTTTATGGCCCCCAAACTCACCCAGTGGCTCAACCTAGCATGTAGCTTTCTTTAGATGGCTTTCCGGTGCTCATCCATGGTGAGAAGTGTTTTTCAGTTGTTGATGACATTTGACATCGTGCTCCAGGACCACATTGTTGTGATGTCTGTGATTTCCCATATATGTGATGGCCTTCCCAGTGCTCCTTGTAGTTGTCAAGAGACATTAACATTTTTCTCTTTTCTTGTTTGTCCTTTCAAGGAAATAGTTCTTGCCGGTTGTGGTGGCGCACACCGGTAGGATTTGCTGAAGGAGGCAGAGGCAGGAGGAAAAGGTTCTTGGTTTTGTTCATTAGTTTTATTTAGTTTTCTCTTTTGATTCCCACTTCATTAATTTCAGCTCTGGTTTCCCAATATTCCTTTCCTATTGCAACTTTTAGATGACTTTAAAGTTAGCATATGAAGTAATTGGTTTCATTATGGCATATTAATACATGAGTATCATTATAAATTTTTCTAATTCACTACTTCTGTACTGTCCTCCAATGTGCCCAGTCTCCATGGCTAGCTGGATTCCTTCCTTCTTCTGTGTTATTGTCTAGAGCTTAAAATGTGTAAGTAGATAGCCTCTTATTATCAATTAGTAATAATTTATAAATGAGACTTTTTCTAGCTCAGGTTTTTTTTTTTTAAAAAATAGAACTATTAGATTT
This sequence comes from Hylomyscus alleni, assembly GCA_019843855.1. Taxonomy (NCBI): domain Eukaryota; kingdom Metazoa; phylum Chordata; class Mammalia; order Rodentia; family Muridae; genus Hylomyscus; species Hylomyscus alleni. The sequence continues at coordinate 11,178 of JADRCC010147290.1, forward strand.
TTTATATGTACTATAGCCAATATTACCCAATGTTTTAGGCTCTATAATTACCAGTCAGGCTTCTATTTTGACTGAGAATTGTTTAGAAAGTTATTTGGTTAATTTAATTTGGAGAACATTGCGTATAGTTTTGAAACAATAGTTTTGACTTTTACTGTTGACAACATTTTTCAAAAACAAACAATGCTATGCAGTGCTTAGAGATTATTTTTAAAAGCACAGAAACTGTTCCTTGTATCATTTGTAAGTAAAAAGTGCAGGAAATCAAGGTTTTAGTGATATGTTTTCTTTTACAGTGTGATGGACTGGTTTCTGTTTTACAGATTTCTGTTAAAATACATTTACACATTAAGTAAAAATGTAGTTTTCATTTGCCCAGTGCTTGCTAGTTTGTGAAAGCCCATTATATAATCATATAATGTAAAATCAAATACCTCAACTCAAAGCTCTTTATCTTTAAGGGGCTTTACATCTGGGGTTTCTGAGTATGTTCAATCTGGATTATAATCATTTAATGTTATAATCTTCACATGTTGAGTGTACATAATAATTCACAGAAGTTTATCAACAGCTATACATCTGCAGTTGGTAGAAGTAACCTCATATTCAACAACTTTTGGTGCAGATTGTGCAAAATATAGTTTATATCCTTCAGTACTTAAAAATGTCAGTACTTATTAAGCTACTAGAGAGTGCTATTTGTTGTGTTAACAAAGGACGCATGTAACTATACCACATATTTGGGTTGGTTTTAATTTCTTTAACTAGTACTGAGCTCAAGGTCCTGGCTTTAATCTCCAGCATCTATAAAAGACAAAAACAAAACAAAAGTAAAACAAACAAACAAGCAACAACAACAAATTCACTATCTGTGCTTTACTATAGTTGAGTACTTTTAGAATTCTACATATTATATTTTCTATGCATTTGAGGACAATTCCGATCTATCCAGGCTGCCAAAAAAATCATCACATTAAAAAATGTAGGGTACCCAAGGTCATTTCACAACTCTTATTTATCACATAATTATATATACTGAGTTGATTCTTTGTTTGTTTGTTTTTGTTTTTTGTTTTTTTTTTTTTTTTTTTTTTTTTTTT
>JADRCC010147295.1:0-16545 GCA_019843855.1 Hylomyscus alleni
CCCACAGAGTCCAGTTTACATTTACAACTACTCCTGAAAATGAAGCCTGCCCTGGAATATGGTAAATATAGCCGGTATTACTCCAGTGGAGAAAACAGATTTTTTCCTTTCCCATGCCATCCTAAACACATCTGATCTCATCTTTGTAGTTTTCAGTGACAGTGTTAATACAGAAATGTGTTCCTCTTATGCTTTGGTTGCTATGTTGGCATGTTTGTGGGCCCATATGTGCATGGGCATGGGAAGCTGATGTTGACCTCAGGTGGTTTCCCTGATTAAACACCACTTCATTTAGTGAGACAAAGCCTTCCAAGGAGCCCAGAATTCACCATTTCTTGCTAGTCAATTTGCTCTGAGGATCTCCTTTCTGTCTCCAAGTGCTAGGATCACAGGTTGCAGCCAGGATCTTAGAGGCCAGTAGTTTTCCTTTATTGGGCTATTAAAATATCCCTTTGGGTTGTTCCTACAGTACCCAAATTTGAACTCCAGTGGCCTTGCTCCAGGCTCCTTTACAGCAAGAGGACACGCATTACAGTGAGAATATTTTCCTCAAGGAAGGTCATTATCAAGTGTCATCAGTGTAATGGAATGTGCCATTACAGGTGCCCTGACATTAAGAATTGCATGGCAAACGAACAGCCTAGATTTCTCTCCCAGACTTTTGAAGGAAACAAGTTTGGATTGATTTCATTTCTGGGCTGTTTTGAATGGATTCGCAAAAGGCTTCGGAGTGTAGTTACGGTTTCTGTATTCATACTTTATTTCTTTCTGCTATATATCCAAAACTGCCATTGATGTGCTATATGACAATTATGGTTTTGGATTTGGGAGAACCTCCAAACTGTTTTGCAGTGCTCTACTCACCCATCAATAGTTTGCAAGAGCTCCCTTTACTCTGGCCAACACTAGTTAGGTTTGCTCTTTGTGTGTGTGTGTGTGTGTGTGTGTGTGTGTGTGTGTGTTGTGCATATTTGTACAGATATGAGCACCTGTGTGCATGCAGACCCCAGAGGAAAACACCAATGACTTTCTCTCTCACTCTTTAACTTAAGACAGGGTCTCTCACTCAAACTACAACTAGGTTTGTGATCAACAAGTCACTTTGATCCTTTTGTCTTCAGTCTCCAGAGCACTGAGAGTCACAGTATGCCTGCATTTTTCATGATGCTTGGGTTTCAAACTCAACTCTTCCTGCTTGTGAGCATTGTTAGCATTCTGTCTAAACCCCGCCCCACAGTTACCTGGCAACAGCAGGTAGGCCTGACTCACTATAAAAGGGGCTGCTTGGCCCCTCCTCCCTCTCTTGTTCTCGGTTCTCTCTCCTCCCTCCCACTCATCCCTGGTACTCCCCTTGCACCCTCTCAAGGTCTCTGGGGTAGTTTGAATAAGAATGGCTCCCATTGGCTCAGATATTTGAATGCTTAGTCACCAGGGAGTAGAACTCTTTGATAGCATTAGAAGGATTAGGAAGTGTAGCCAGTTGGATTAGGTGTGGTCTTGATAGAGGAAATGTGACCCTGGGAATGGGCTTTCAGGTTTTAAAAACCCCTGTCAGGCTCAGTTCTCTCTCTGCTTGTCAATCAGGATGCAGCTTCCAGCTATTTCTCTAGCACTAGGCCTGGCTGCCACCAGGATCCAAGCCTCTGATACTGTAAGCAAGCCCCCCAGTTAAATGCCTTGGCCAAGGTGTCTCTTCACAGCAATAGAACATTGACTAAGACAGTCTCTTTTTCTTTAACTGTTATCATTACATCTATGTACAAATTCATATAAATATAATATATTTATATTAATTTATACATATATGATGCTGAGTCTATTTAGTGTTACTCATGTGTATATATTTTCATGGCTGACCACTTAGTATTGGATAACCAATTAAAGGCTCTTGCTGACTGATTCATCCTCTCTCAGAGTGGTTAGGTGCCCATAGTTCTTTGCCACAAGGTGGGGCCCTATGAGATTTCCCTCTTCCATAATAGCATGTCTACTACTGTTGTCATTGTCCAGGTCTATTTTAGGCAGTCATAGTGTTGAGGTATCATAGCTTCCCTATCATTACTAGAAGACATGATTTCATAGCACGTTTCCTAGTCTTATGGCTCTTAGAATCATTTTACTCCTTCTTCTGTGATGTTCCCTGAGCCTTAGACATAGTCAATACAGAAGAAGAGGGAGTGAGGTGAAGAAAAACTAATTTTAAGGATCCTTGAAAAAATCATAAAGACTTCTTCCTTTACAATTTGTATAACCATGCTATAATCCACAGACCCAGAGATGCTAGGTAGTAAGGAGGTCTCAAGAGGGGAACACATGACGCCCTGGGAAGGGGAAATAGAATAGACATCTCGAGGGTAGAGGGGTAGAGGGGTAGAGGGGTTGAGGGGGTGGGAACAAGAGTGAACAGGTGAAGAGAGGATGGAGGCAGAGAGTACTGGGAGAGACAACTGGAATTGGTGGGCATCTTGGAGACAAGATAGAAACCTAATGCAATGGAAACTCCAAGAAATCTATGAGGATGACCCTAGCTAAGAATTCTAGCAATGGGGAATACAGAGCCTGAACGAGCTATTACCTTGTAAGTAGGTAAGATTTCCAGAGGAGGGATTAGGACACCAACCTAGCCACAAAACCTTAAACCTACAATCTGTCTTGCCTACAAGATATGCTGTGGTAAAGGTGTATTAGAAATTGTTTGAGTGGCCAACCAGTGACTGGTCGAGAATTAAACCCATGCCCCTGAAGTAAGACCACCTTTAACACTGTCTTGTGTCCAAGATCCAGAGGCTGGATAGTCTAGATACCTAGTGTTGGTATTCTGTCTGGACTCCACTCCTAACCCTAACCCTAACCTGACAGCAGACAGGTATGCTCCTCCCCACGGTTACCTGGCAACAGTCAGGTTGGCCTGGCCTTCTAAAAACGGGCCTGCTTGGCCCCTGCTCTCCTCTTGCCTCTCGCCCTCTTGCTCCCTTCTCCCCTCTCTCCACGTAGTCATGGCCGGCCTCCACTTATCTATTCTCTCCTTCTCTCTGCCTTTCTCTGACTCTACTACTCTCTTAACTCCCCCTCCCCATCCCCTAAATAAACTCTATTCTACACTATACTGGTATGTGTCTGGTCCCTCAGGGAGAGAGGATGCCTTGGCATGGGCATACCAGGGCACCCCCTTCCCCCACACCCCGCCAGAACATATTCTTAAGATTACAACACCTAGGACAGAATTAAACAAGACTGGTACCCCCTTGAAGCCCTCAATTAACTGATTTCTAATGATTTTCTGCTATATTTATAGATTGGTGCCTAGTTCAACTTTCATCAGAGAGGCTTTGTCCAGCAACTGATGGAAAGAGATAGCCAAACATTAGGCAGAACTCAGGGAATCCTGCAGAAGAGAAGGAAGGAGCCAGAGCGGTAGAGGACACAAGAAAACCCACAGAATCAACTAACCCAGACCCATTAGGGGCTCACTAAGCCTGAACCATCAACCAGCAAGCCTGCATGGGATTGACCTAGGCCCTTTGCATATGTTATATTTTTGTAGCTTGGTCTTCTTGTGTGACTCCTAACAGTGGGAGCAAAGGCTGTCCCTGACTCTTTTGCAGGCTTCTGGAATCTTTTCCTCCTACTGGATTGCCTTGTCTAGTCTTAATACAAGGGAAGGGAAATGGAGGAGTGGATGTGGGAGAAGGGACTAGGAAGAGAGAAGGGAGTGGAAACTATGGTCAGGATTTAAAGTAATAAAATAGAAACATAAAAATAAAATATTGTAATGAAATCATATTATCTTTTAATTTACATATAAGTGTGTGTGTTCCCGACTCTGTGTAGCTTAAATGAAGTACCACTTGGGCTGACTATGCTACCCCAACAAGCCATAGACTAACAAAACCCCTAATACTAGGCATGAAAATGTTCCTAGTAAGTTGTTGGTCAGGGAACTCCAAGAGATTCCCTCAAACAAAATTGCTATTGCTACTGCCCTTGGTTACCTCCTAGAAGTGGAAGGTAAGTCCTTATTGTAGACACCATTGACATTTGGATATAGGATCAATTTAGATCTGACCTGAAAGTCTCCTCCATGAGCACTAGCTTTCATAGTACAAGAGGATACTTTACAAGCTTCCAAGGGAGGGAAGCAACCAATAGTGTCACCCTGCTGTGATGTCTACAAACCATATCAATGACCTGCAAGATAGGATATCCTTAAATGTGAAATAGTGGCACTCTTATTTTTGGCCAGTAACCAAGAACAGTCTTGGTTACTTATAGCCCACTCAACAGGAGGGGTGTGGATCCGAATCCCCTAAGCGCCCAATTCAGAACCAATTGCAGTCACATTTGCTCCTTCATCACAGGTCAGCAGCCTAGCTAATCAGTCAAAGTGAATCATGCACTAAAGCAGTGATTTTCAACCTTCCTAGTACTGTGACCCTTTATGTAATATCATTTTCTGTGTTGTGGTGACTCCCAACCATATAATTATTTTCATTGCTACTTTTGCTACTCAGTTCCTAAGACCACTGGAAATAATGTTTTCTGATGGTTGTGACCCACGGGTTGAGGAGCACTGCATCAAAACCATAAGTTTCACTTACTTCATGGATGCAAGCTCTTCATCACATAATGAAATCAAGCCTCAAGAGTGCAGTGTCCAAGTCTAGAAACCCAATGCCCTGTCAAGTTTATTGCCGCTCCATAAGCCATGACTTACTTTTCCTACAAAGACCTGTGGGTGGTACATACTGCCCAAGTGTCAACTCAAACTTTAGGCTGCATTAACTGTTTTAGTGGCAGTAGGGGCTGAAAGTGGGATTTTTTTCCCCCTAACAATTATTTCTTTTCCTTAGGATTTACAAAGGCTGGCAGCCTTTTTTTTCCCCCCTCTGGCCCTTCAAAGGCAACATGGGAAATCTAGTACTTGACAGGGATCTATAAATAACCCCCACAGTCCAATAAATGCACCTGCTTTATGATGGTTTGCAAATCACACTCATTAGGTGTGATTAGATAAGAAAACTAGCATTCTTCACAAAAGGTCTATGACATAGATAATAGGGGATATCAGACTAGGCTGGCAGCCTTGTAAAGGAGTGACAAAGGGTTGCCTCCTGTGGCAACCTTTCCAAAGCCTCTGGATAGTAGTAAATCATGACTCCTTTTCTATTAAGACCTGGGTTCAGTTTCCAGCACCTACATGATGGCTCACAGCAACTTGTATCTCTAGTTTCAGGGGATCTGACTCCCTCTTTTGATCTGTTGACACACACAAGCACACACGTATCAAAACAAAAAGAAACATGCAAAATTATCATTTGCTTTGAATGACAAGTATCTTCTCCAACCCCAACACATTATTTTTGCCATTTGTGTCGAAATTTAAAACCGGAGCAAACATCTGTCAGACTAGTATTTTGCTTTTTCATAAGTGCAACTTTTTAATAAAAATTTACATCTAGATAAGATAAACAATCTTCAGATTTTTGAAACTTTAATAAGATTTTAAAAACATGACTTTGAACTGAAAAACATACACATTTTGCACACAAATATTGTAATATGAATCAACTCCAACTCCATTTGAAAACATGTGAATCAAATTACAGTTTTAGAAGTTAGTAATTCACATTTAAGCAAGTTAGCGCCTTGCTGAATTCAGCCTTTGTAAAAAAGAGACTTAGTGCATATTTTAACGGTACATTGTGACTGTGTACCAATTATTGATATTTCACCTTATTAAACAAGATTATGTTCCTGAAAGTTGGTAAATAACGGCTAACCTCCTATGACATGTGAAATTTCCAATGGTAACAGTTACATTTTGTAACAGAACACTTTCTAGAGATTTCTTTCCTATCTTAAAATTTTAAAAGCAATCATTGTAAGGATTGCATCAACATCAATTTAGCAGAGGAAGATCAAACTTTATTGAAACTGTTTGCATACAAAATATATTGCACTATAACCAAACAAATGTCAACATAAAATCCAATCTGTTGTCGCTAATATGTACAGAGAATATTGCCCAAGAGCAGTTACATTACAAGGTCATTCTACCTTGGTTAATTATCTACAGTATTTTAAACTGAACAGCTTACAGATGATGTGTGCAAGGTACCAATTTCTGTTTTCAAATACTATACATTCCCAGAATAAATAACTAGAAATCAACATTACTGTTTGGCAATACTTTTTAAAAGACATTTTAATATTTGTGAAATCATGTGCAGTTTGTTGCCATTTTATATGCTTATTTGTATGCAAGGAAAACTAAATGAAAAATGAAAATTCAAAGAAACAAATTCACAAAGTACATCAGAGGCAGAACTTCGGTTTGTACGGCTCTGTACAGATTCAGTGGTACCCCTACTCGGAGTTATTTTTTAAGAAAAATATAACATCTCAGAGTAAAGGTCCTTCACATATTTTTTTTCAGTAAATTTCATTCATTAAAAAAAAAGAGAAAAAAAAAACAAAAGATAAGACTCAACACATCAAAAAAGGAAAAAGAAAGAGGAATTATTTGTTAACCAATTGTAGGTCTGCTTTTCAGTTCTGCTTATACATTAGACTTCGTATTTCAAAGTTACAAAACATTTAACCTGCTTTCAATGTTTCTCAGACAAAGTACCTATATACTTTTCAGGGTTATTATGTATTCATGAAGATGACCTTCATATCTCCCCAAAATAAGCTTTAATGTAAAATATGAATAAAAAAGTTGACAAAATTTGGGGAGGACAAAAGAAAAAGTTTCTAAGTTGAAATTCGTCATCAGGCCAAAGAGCAGGCATATCCTACTAACTTTCGACCAGGAAGATTTGCAAGTAGCTGAAAACATCTTTAGCCTCTCCCAAATGAAAAGATAGTTATTTCTTCTCCTGTCTATACAGAAAAATTACACATCCCTTCCAATAACACTATTTGTCATACTTCAGTGCAACAAAACAAAAACGAAAAACAAGTCCTATTCTTTATACTGCCTAAGCTGATGTTTATGTAAGGAAAAAATATGGAAAGCATGCATCCTTCTATAAAGTACTAATGTTTGACAGGGTTTGCTACATCTTTAACATTTAGTGTTTCCAACTTATCTTCCCTGAACTCTGCATCCAAATATAATATTCCTACCTGCCAAGATATAAAAAAGGCACAGATCATACAACTTTTTTTGCTAATGAAAATAACAAATGTCACATCACACACATTTCAGGGTCCACTAAAATACTGGAAAAGTGGACCAAAACATATAAACTGACACAGGACATGAAATGGCACAGCATTTCATGAAGACTTTATATGAGACTGAAGACAGAGATCTAGTATGATTATCACAAATGTGATTTACTCAGAAAGACTAAAACGTACTGCTGAGTTATATAGCCCAATGCAGGAAAATGGTCCTAGTTAATAAAGATCACTGCTTAGTATTTTTAAAAAATAAAAGTAAAATCCTGCCCTGAAGTGTTAAGTGTACTTAAAAGTTATGCATCAAATTTCAAGATCTTTTTGTGCAAATCTGGAAGATTGTTGATTATGGCCAATATCAAAAAAATTCTTTGCAGAATTTGTGTTCACTTCATGCCCTGTGCCATCTTGCCTACTATTTGTCTTTGGCCTAACAAAGTTTTCTAAAATGGAGTAAAAATTACGGAAATGGTAGAGGAAATAAAATTTCAGAATTATGTAGTTTTAGGGTACTCCATTCACAAGCGGTTGCAGCCCATCTACGCTGTCTGGCTTTTCCTTCTTCTGGTTACGATCTTTACCCGTGCGCAGCCGGCTCCCTTCACTGGAGGTACTCTGTAATGGTTAGTATGGACACTCCTTTCATTATTACAGTTAACTCTGAACTAAAACAAGTTATAGTTGTTATATATACATACACACTAGATCCTACATAAATGGCCTCACAAGAAATATTAAGCCTGAAATACACATTCTACATGTTAAAGGGGGAAGCAGAGGTAGATGGATCTCTGCGTTCTAGGCCACCCAGTGCCACATAAGTGAAATCTTGTCTAAAAAAAATAGAAGGGGGATGCAGATGAAAATAGGACTGTAAGAAATTAAAGCATGGTAGGCTCTTTACTGGTTTAGGTTTTTAAAACAATATTTAGCTGGAAAACAGTAGGCATCTCACTGTGTCCAATCTTTAAGAAAAAAAAATCCCACTTTGTATTCTCCAACTTTATATTCTAAGCAAAATAAAATAGTGAGATCATTCAAAAAAATTACTATTATTGGCTAATAGAAGATATATAAGCTATAGGCAAAGTATACTGCATACCGTATGAATATACATGCACACATACAAAGCACACCTCACAATGTTATCATTTTGCAACAGCTGTAAAATCCAACAAAGACAAAAAATAATGTATTCCTATGACAGCTTCATCTGAATGAAAATTTAACTAACCCATTCATGAACTAACCTTTAGTTCTCACCTACATATCATAGTATCAGTAAGTTTTTCTATACCAAAAGTTCCACCCGATCCTTTAGAAACCTCTTTTTTAACTGCTTCAAAGTCTAAATAGTGGAGGCTGGAAGATGGCTCAGCAGTTCAGAGCCCCTGTTGTTCCAGAGGATCTGGGCTCAGTTCCCATGTGCCCACATGGCGGCTCATAATCACCTGTAACTCTATTCTCAGAGGATCCAATGCCTGATGTACCTACATACTCATATATATAAATACATACATGGAAAAAACACAAAAAGACACTGAAATTCCAAATAATGTTCTAGCATAAACTTTTGATTTTAGTTTGTATCAGTCTAGGAACTTGTACTTCAGTAAGAAGAGTGAGATGGCTCTCTAACTTGAATCTTGAAGAACAGAAACCTGGAAACAATGATTTGTAGAACTAAAATCCAAGGAAGGTATGAAGATTAATGTAATTTAAAAATAACATTCTAAGGGATATAAACTATTTTAAGTGTCAATGGTGAACACTATTAGCCTTTTCTATCTGGGTCCTTCAGAATGGACCATGCCATGAAGTTAAGACTCCCTTAGAGTTCGGATGGATTCTGAAGGTTCTACTGTAACATTTATTTAAAGATTTATTACTATTATATGTACGTACACTGTAGCTGTTTTCAGACACAGCAGAAGAGGGTGTCAGATCTCATTGTGAGCCACCGTGTGGGTGCTGGGATTTGAACTCAGGACCTTCGGAAGAGCAGTCTTATCCACTGAAACATCTCACTATTTTTTAGTTAAAATTAGCTAATCATATATATTGGTTTCTAGGCAGAAAGGAACTCTTATTACTTGCTTTAAAAATTTAGAGTTAACATTATAGATTAACTGAAAGAGAAGATGAGTTCGGAGAATCAGTTACTAAAGTTTGAAAGATTATCGCTCCACCATATGTTAGCTAAGTAACTGTGGACACTGAACTGCAGCTTCTACTTACTCACCTATAAATTGGATAATAAAACTTCTTACCTCAGTGAATTATTGTAAGATTAAGTGAGATAAAATATACATGAAGCACTTAGTAAAGGTGCCTGGATGTGTTCAGGGAGTAAAGCTGAAATTACTTACCAACTGTTTAAGCACTGACAATAGCTCACTTGAGAATGGATCCTCAGACTACACTGTGTATGTAAATAAACAGCTGACCGACAGGGCATGGAAACCGTACGTATTGGACACCATAAGCCCTATCTTATCATGACTACAAGACAGATAAAGACAACAGGTTACCTCAGCAGTTAAAGGGAGAGGGTACCTGACTTGGACCACTTAGTACATTTCATTCAGAATATTTTGTTTGAGAGGGTTAGAGAAGCACCACTTAGTCTGAAAATTACAATGTGGCTGCCAAAGTGTTCACAAATACTTAAAACCATATATTCACTGGAAAAATCTTCATACTTGTACAATTATCACAGAGGACTAAGACTGTCCACAACTGTAATGCTAAAGAAAAAATATTTCATATAGTATGAATTTATCATCTTTGAACATGCTGAAAAACAAAGCAAAGTAAACCCTCACCTCTGAAATGGCCATATTCCAACTACTTAGATGGAAAGAATCACCTAAGTTTTTACCTGCAGGGATCCATCAGCTGTTCTTCCTTTAGCCTCTCTTGGATTACGTGGACGATTATCTGTTCGGGAATGATCGTCGTTTCCTGTAAATTTTAAAAATGTTTAACAGTTAGTGACTCTTAAAACATTTGCTCAGAATTCTCTATTTTCAGATTCCCCATTCAGACCAACAATAGAAACTAAAATGTAATCAAGAGTCTACCAATTCCAATTATGTAAGTTAATAATCTATACTGGAAACAAGAAACAATATTCTGAAGGTATTATCTTATGAATCAACAGGTCAATCTGGATTAACAATCAGATGTTGGTTAGGAACCGCAAAGAATATAAATTAATTATCACCATTTACTCATAGTTTCCATAAATCATAAGGAAAGGTGTCTAATATTCTGTCAAACAAATGAGAAAGTAATCATTTGTTATGATGATAAGCCCAAAACAGAATATATCACCAAGATTTTTTTACTCAGCTTCAAACAACTAACAGTTTACTTTATTCTTTTTCTCTATCTTTAAAAACATTGTTACATTCTTATTATTTTGGGGTGTATCTGTGTGGAGGCACATATACCACAGTTCGTGTATAGGCCAGAAGATAAGTAGCAGGAGTTACTTTCACTCCTTTCTCCATGTGGGTCTTGGGGATTGAACTAGGCTTTCAAGATTGGCAGTCAGTACCTTTATCCACTGAGCCGTCTCACTGGCCCTTAACCTTTACTTCTCAGGTATACCTTTGAAGCCTCCTCCTCTTCCTCTTCCTCCTTGTCCTCTTCCTCCTCCTCCACGCCGCCGTCCGTCTCCTCTGCGCAGGAAGCTCTCCCTCTCTTCCTCTGTTGGAGCTAATGACCAATCACTGAGTTCGTCTCTGTGGTCAGATTCTGTTTCAGAAGCATTTGATGCTTCAGAATTAGTTCCTATCGAGAGTTAAAAGTTATATACCATTGTCTGACTTTAAAAAAAAGGATAACAGAAGCTTCCAGAGATGAAGTTTCAGGGGTGATTCAATATTCTTCCCAATTTAGAAGCCTACCAAAGAATATACTCATCTGTGTTTAAAATTCAAAGGCTTGCCATATTTGAAGTAATTTTTGTCATACATTTTTAAAAAGGTGTTTTGTTAGCTGTCTAAGTTCAGATCTGAATGTGCCATATCTTTAAATAGCTGTAATCTATAGAGGAAAAATTGTCTATAACTTGTAATACTTTGATAATCAAAATTTCTATAATGAGAGCTTTTAATAGACACAGGGGCAGAAGGATGCGCACACTTTGGCCAACTCTAAAAGCAGCCAATAAAGGCCACCATGATTGTTGTGTCTCAGGGAAGGGGCTCTTGTGGGATTATCCCCAATGAAAGGGGATATGCATTCCTGATGCATGACCCACAATCTCCCTCCCACTCCCAGTGGGAATGAGTGAACAAAAGATCACTATAAAACAACTGTTTATGTCTGAGGGGGTTAATGATATAGGGGATGGGAGTGGGGGGAAAAGAGCTCTACAGTGAGATGGAAATTTACTGGTCCAAAGAACAAACTGATAGGAAGAGGGTTAAGGGTTAGGTTCAAGGTTGGCCTTATGAGTAGGTGTCTTTCCCAACTCTGGAATATCACCTCTACTACCTCTCTCTCTTCCTCTGTTGGAGCTAATGAGCAATTATAGCTTCACCATTATAGCGTCACTCCTGTGGATCTTGAAGGCTTTTCCATCTTAAAGAGTTCCCTTTTGAAATGCAAATATTTGTGAGATGGATTATACCTTATACCATCAGTAACAAGTTACATAGTAGATACATAGTCAAGCAAGAAAGACAGTAGGAACTCGTAGCTGGGCACTGGCTTCACTGAAAGTTACTGGGAGAAAAGAAAGAAGCATGGATAGAAGAGCTGGGAAGGCAAAGAGACACTTCGCCTACTTCTTGACTGTGCCTATGGCTGACTTTGGCCATGCCACTCAAAATCATCTTATGAGCCATAGGATGCAGACCCCTGATTTACACAGTCCATCCAGCAAGTATGACCAGCACATGCCTGACAAAAAATGAGCCACAGTACACAAATGAAAAAAGTTTTGGCTATACAGTAATAAAATCAGGAGAGGTCTTAGGTCATCAACACACAAGGGCTTAAGCAGATTTATCCCCAATTAGAAAATGGACAGAACTCACAACTGCCCTGTGAACTATGTGTGTAATTAACGGGCTTTTACTCTACATGTCTCTTGAAACACAATTTGACCCACTGTGAGTTGGAAACCATGTAGTGAGAAATTGTTATAATGGAGTTCTAATGAATATTAGAGATTAGCAGCTATTAAGTCTAGGAACAGATAAAGTTACTGAGGAAAATGCTTAGTTTGTACCTGAAGTATATCCAGGACCGCGTCTGCCGTGCCCCCTATTTCTGTAAGGTCTACTACCTCGACCCATTCCTTGACCATCATCAGTCACATAGCCTTTTTCCTTATCTGTACGATTTGGTGGTGGTCTAGAACTAGCTCCAATTTGTCGCAACTGCTCATCAATTTGTAATCTCTCCAAACGCAACTGGTCTACTTCCTATTTAAAATATACAAGATAACAGTAAAAATAATTTGACATTTTACTTTGTAGTACCTTTCTCCTTTTCATCAGATAAAAAAGTATACTGGAAATACTTCGATTTCAATTCCAAATTTACAGTAAACACTGTTAACCCAAAATTATTAGGAAATTGAATGGTCTCCTTAAAAAGAAAGATTACTATTGATACACTTACTGATGTCAAGACTTAGAAATATAACAAAAACACTCAGTTTTAAAGTTATATTGAATAAATTTGAGTGATTTGGCACTGATATTCAATTAGTCTATGGATAAGGCAGATATACATTAGTTTGGGGACTTTTGATATAAGATTGACTAAAACAATATTAAAAAGTATAAAAATACAGATAAATGACAGACATTTAAGGTTTAATCAACTAACCTTAAAAAAAAAAATCACACATAAATGAGCTCAATGAAATTATTTTGTCAGTTAATATTCTAATTTACTAAGTGCTGTGCTTGGGGTATATTTTTAAAAGAACATGTACTATTTTGGTATATAATTATATAATTAAGGATCACTTGTTTTCAACGAACTAAACATGCTAATATTCCTTTATACGAAGGGGAGGAAATCCCTAGGTCTCACATCAAAACACCTAGTTCTCACATCATGCCTTGAAAAACTTAAAATGCTAAAACTCTGCTTAGATAAGTATTACAACAATATACATTGGGTTGAACAAAATATATCAACTCCGGAATTCACTGATAGACCCTTATACATAGTATGTACATGGGATCTGTCGAATCCAGATGAAACTTTCCCTTTAATCTTTGCCTTTCGAGCATATCCATGAGCATCTCACTTTTTAGCTACAGGGTATAAGATCTGTAACTACAGCAAATATTCAGTGTGCCAGTCAAGAAGTCATTGAAACTAAGTTGTCAAAATCTTGGTTCTGACATGTGGGGGAAAAACGGTCAGACTGAGAATCCACAGAGAACTTGCTCTCTAAACTAGAATCTGCGATAAACTGGGTAGGGAAAAGGAAAGACTAGTGGCTTCCTGCAAAGGTATATTTCTAGCTAATGGAATGTGTTATCTAGAAATTGCATAAGAGAATTATATTCCAGTTATTCTACTTAGGTAAAGCAGTAAGTTTTGGTGAGATGCTAGACCCAACCAAAAGATGAATTGGTGATGATAAGAATGGCAACAGAACAGCTGCCAGTAACAAAATATTCAATAGAAAAAAATAAATTAAAATATCTAAGAAAAAGCATTAATTGAAAGAACAAGGGACATGATATAATGCAGCTCTGTCTATCTAGGTCACAATAATTATTTTTAGTGAAGATTATAAAGGAAAACATACAACAGATTGCACATAAAACATTGTCCAACAAAAAAAAAATAAGCAAATCAAAGTGGCATCCTACCCATGCAAACCTTGCTGGATGAAACCTTCCCACTTTTATTTATTAACTGACCACCATTAAGAATGAACAAAATGACCAGGTACTGCACCATTTTTTCCTTTCGCTCTTACTTACTAGAAGACTGATTCACATTTTATTCTTTAAGTCAGCAAACACATCTTAAGTTAGTATCATAAATAAAACAGAACTTAGATTATTTTGTAGACTTTTTAAAAAAGACCTATAAAATAATTCTGGTATATATTTTAACAAATAAGACACAATAACAATGAAAACAATTGAGATTTCATTTCATTAAATTTTATATTTGGGCCAAAGAGAAATTGAAAAAGCACACATAGCTACTTCATAGATGTATTGCCAATCCCATGCTCTTTTTACTAATAATAGCCTCTGGGTTCCTACTTCCCAGCTTGCAAGCTAAAGGAGGCATAACAGTAAAATCAGTAAGATGAACATATACAAGAAAGCACAAGTAGTTTACATTTTGATTAAAACAATATAGAGAAAAGTATGAAGAATAAATATTTAAACAGAGGACTTCATGAAATGCTAGAATTTCCTTGATAAATAACGTAGGAGGGACAACAAAGGCAAATACACACAAAATTTAGATCAGAAAACATCCATAAAAGCTAGAAGGTTCAAATATATATATTATGCATGTGTGTATATATAAACATATACACACATACATATGTATATGTATATATAACATCATTACCTAAATTGAATCTAACTAATTGTGTTTAACAGAAGAATAACTATATATAGGAATGTATTGAGAAATGGGATATTAGCCCTAAGATTTACAATTAAAAATTAAGTTTTTAGAAGAAATAAACTAAAACAATATATTTTATCTATTATTTTTACAAGGTCATATACTGCTATGCATAGTTTAGAAGGATCCTAGTTTTGAAAGGATTTACTCTACAGTTTTTAATAATTCAGCACAAGAAGGTTACTAGTTAAAAGTTATCCTGTCCTCACCTTTAAATAGTTCAGGTGATAATCCAAAAGAACAGTGGCATTTGCGATGCTGTCTTTTGTTCCCACAAAAACAAATGGTACCATACCCTGAAAAAGAAATTGTGACAGTGAACCTAAAGAACTAGTGATGGTTCATCTGAAAACAAAAAGAAAAACAAAAACACTTAATGTCTAAATCCCTAGCATAAGGTCTGGTGAGCAATAAACACACAAACATCTGTTTAAAATATAAATCAATATGTAAAACCACGGGCAGATCAATGTAATGATTTCTTAAATATCACATTGTTTTAAAGATTACCATTTAATGTTGGCAAAATAACAAACATTTAACTAAAAATTATGCAAGCTTTACTGTGGTAAGCAAGATAAATACTTAATGCTTTAATTCACTCACTGTAAGTTTTACCTAAATGAAATTCACTTTAAAATCAGATACTAAGGATACAAATGTAAAAACCTCAATTTTGTCAACCAAATCAACAAAATCCAAATCATGAACAAAAATTAGAATTTAAACTGAAATACACTGAGAACTTTGTATAAATACAAAAGCCAAGGCAAAATCATAAGCATAATATTTAATTTTTAATAACATATTAAAAATAGTTCCTAAGAAAAACCTTGCTCTTCTATGTGCACCACTTTAATATATGGATTGTTTTGAAGATACAATCTAAATATTTATATTTCTCATCAGCGTAAGACAAGAAAAAAACCCCTAACAATTTCATATCACAACCAGTAGGGAAGCCTAGCCACAGGTGTACAAAGAGGGGACAAATAAGACACAGTTCAATCATTTTGCTACTGAAGAAATACATGGTTACTGGTACTCACACACTAATACTGTAATACTAATAAGTAGTATTACAGTTACAAGTGTTTGGCAAAATGTAGAAGGCCAAGAATCTGTCCCTTGAGCAAAGTGTCACTCTTTCCTAAAGATAGTTTCTTAGAACATGTAGCTATTGTTGGGATGCTTTCCCTGCTTATATTCAGTATACAGGTAGGTTCAGGATAGGAAGGGAAAGACAAAGGATTTTCTAGATCCTTGTATAAGAATGTTACTGTTGATGAAGAATAAAACTGAACCATCAGAAAATATTGCTTATAGGCTGATTATCATATAGTAGGCAAGGCATTGCTTCCTGGTAGCAGTGATTATATGAACTATCAGGTGCTGAAGAAAACTTGTAAAGAATTTTTTTTTTGTACTACAATATAAAAAGTGCCCCCTCTAATATTATTTCCTTTCTCACTAGCATAGTCACAAAGGCATTAACTGTACTATTTCCAAATGCCAACTGGACATGGAATGCTAACTACACGCTTTACAAGTAATCACCAAAATAAGCTTTTAATTTTGTGCTGTAGATCTAATTAGGCAGAATTTGAAGAACATCATTTAAACAAATTTTCTCTAATAACATGGTACAAACTTTTAAGAGTACTCATGGACAATTCAAATGTCTAATAACAAGATCTGAATAAATTGAAAATATAGAAT